>JAOPHQ010000016.1:0-125000 GCA_030340625.1 Merluccius polli
ATGAAGTTGACGTGAGGCACCGCACATTTCCACGGTCATTTCACGTTTCATACATCTGAACGTGAGCGTGGAACGCCTTTTTTTTTTGCGTACGCCTCGTTTTTGTGTGTACGCAACCTTCGTACATGAGGCCCCTGGGGCCTCATTTATAAAACTCTGCGTGAAACCCTCCGTAGAACATTGCGTACGCCCAAACCTCAGAATGTGCGTACGCAAAAAATATTCCGATTTATAAAACCTTGCTGCGCACACCTGTACGCACTCTTCTCGTTATAAATACCAACGTGGGTCTAATAATAGGCCGCAGTATACTCGCTGTTCCCAAACTGTCGCGCGACAATGTGACGTCACGGGAGCACGGTAACTATTTATACTCGCGCCTGTGGCCGCGACAGTAGTTGCAGTCTTCTCCTGAACAGAGGTGGCGCCACTGAGGAAAGGCGACCAACTCTGCTATTTCTACGCAGTAGAAGAAGAGATGCTAATACTGGTACCCCTGTGTCTTCAGGTTTAGTTCACCGGGATGTCTCTCACTATACAGCATTATGTCCAGGGACGGACTGGCCATTGGGCATACCGGGCAAATTCCCGGTGGGCCGATGCGCATGTCCAGATTTTTTCCGGGCCGGTCCAGACCCCCACCCGTCAACAATCGCGCAGATTTTTAGTGCTATTATTCTACATCACTGCCACACCTGGTCAGCCATCAACAGTCCAGTGTATGGCAGCAGTTCTCATATGAAGTGTTTGTAAGCATCCATCTTAATAACTTAGTGATTATCTTATATACTTTTATTTTATAACTTAATGCCGCTTTGAGATAGTTTTTCAGCCACGTAATTCCACTCGTATTTGACCACAACAACAGTAGACAGCACTTACGTAAAACCACGGTTTATTAGCGAAAAAATATAGGCCTGCACCACATAATAAAATAGAACATATAAAGAAAGAAGCCTTAGCAATAAGGCGCATTAAAATGTGCCTTCGAACTCGTCCGCGTTTGTTTCCGCTTTGTCGCGCGCCGCTGAAAAAAAGAGAGGTGCGCGACACGGCGCGACCGGGCCAAAATCCTGTCGCGCCGGCGAGATCTACGTCATTTTGACGTCACAATGGCGCGCGACAGCTTGGGAACGGCGAATATACTGCGGCCTTGGCGTGCGTGCACGAGCGCTCTGCTCCTCCCAAGTCCATCCCTTAATAGTCCTTAAAAGGTCAATGCTAATTAATCACTTAATATTTATAAGTAGGAAGGAGCCTTTTCTGACCAATCATTACACGGAAAAATGGATGCACCTTTTAAAAAGAAAGCGCGTTTTTCGGATTCGGAGATCGAAGTGCATCTAAATGAAGTAGACCAACGCAAGTCTATTTTGTGGCTTATTTATCAAGCTCATTATTGTGATTGTGATTTGAAAGGGCTGTAGTGTGTTGAACATAATTTTGCTTTAATTCATATTTCATAATGGGTGCTTTTCATAAAATAAATATATATGAATGAATAAATAACTCGTATGTGGTGCGCAATGTGCGTTGGGTCCGCAATGAGCTCCGGGGGGCGAAATTACGAATCCCACTATGGCCACGCCAAGCACCGCCCCACCCTGCTCCTGATTGGTTGAGCTGTGCTCTCGACTCTATCCTGATTGGTTCTACTGCGCCCAGCAAGCTACAAGATTGTTTAATCTCAACGACCGCTCAGTTTGCAAGTGTTGAAGATATAGTTAAGGTTAGGGTTTGGGTTAGGGTTAGGGTTAGCAGGCGCAGTAAACAATGTTAGAGTCGAGAGCACAGCTCAACCAATCAGGAGCAGGGTGGGGCGGTGCTTGGCGTGGCCATAGTGGGAAAAACAATATCGCCTCCGGGGGTTACAGCATCTTCTTCTTTTGGCGTTATTGGCGGTTTGCAAACACATATAGTGCATTACCGCCACCTTCTTCCTGTGGTCGTCTCCGGAGTTCACTGTTTGAAAAACTTTGCGGGAGCTTTACTCCAGGGTGAAAGGATGCGTAGAACTGCGCACTCTTTTCCGCAAGGTTTTTTTCTATAAATCACGACGTTGGCGGTGAAAGATGCGTACGCACATTTCATCCCTGTTTCCGCAACATTTTCGTGCGCAGATACCTTTATAAATGAGGCCCCTGGACTCAGATGCGCCCAAGTCTAGAGCTGACACACACACCGGCGGTCCTCCGCATCGCCGCTAGGGGGAGGTGTTACTCTAAACTCCGGCCAACTGATGCTCACACGTAGCTTAACAGCACATGACTACCATGAAATGACATCACGGCGTAATGCCCCCCCCCCCCCCCCCCCGCCAAGCCGTGCGGAGGAGGCTGGGAGCGAAGCCTACACACAAATAAGGGCAGGCAGACATGCGGAGGCTGCTGACGTCAGTGGCGTGCAGCACCGAGGGGGAACTCTGCTGTCCTGCTGGTCCTGGTCTGTCCTACTGGTCTGTCCTCCTCCACACACACATACAAAACACAGGATGGTGCACATCCTCTCCCTCCACGTCTCTCTCTTTGCCTCAGACCACCTTGCGTCTTTAAGGACCAGGGCTAAAATAAAACGTGGTGGTGGTGGTGGGGGGCAATGTCATTTGTTTTCAAACCATGTGTTAATAACGAGGATGTCTTGAGTCTTTCTTCGACGAGTCTTGCACATTTGTTTTAAAGAGCACACACACACACACACGCACACACACACAGATGGAGATGGATCTGAAGCAAAGCCATACAGAGACGCAGAGCAGGTCTGGTGTGACCAGGGGTTGACCTGCTGTCCCGTGGCATTGAGAGCAACGGGGTCTCGTCTCGTGTGCGCGCCCCGTCAGCGGCCATTGCGTCTTCCAGGTGATGGCGGGGGACGCCCATGGCATAACCATAACTGCTGTCCTCACTGCCATCGCGCATGTGCAAAGTCGCACATTGAAGTCTTCAGGCATACAGAGACCGAAACAAACAGGACAGGACTTGGAGAAAAGTCAGCGAGGAAGTTGGTCTACCACCTGGTCAGTTCTGAAAATGGGTCTAAAAATGAAAAACGGGGACATTTGTAGTTTGGCGGTCCCAATATCGACAACATATCTGATATTATTTCTGAAATTTAAAAAAAGGGGACATATTTACATTTTTCCCATTCCTATCATGGTAAATGTAGGGATTGGGCAGTACCTACATGCCCAATGGTTTACTAGGATGTGTTTTAAGCTTTGGTAAACCAGCCAAAAACAAGCCAAAGTAGCTACTTTAATACGGAGTCGTATATATAGCCTATTGTATTGATGGCCTATTGTTTATGATCGGTCGTGCCTTATGGTAACCTGACTCCGCCAGATGGATTGATTCGCATTGGCTCAGCATTTCCATCTGGAATCGTTCCGTTGGAGAGCCTTTGGGAGGGGGCGAAAATACTGGTTGCTGATTGGATAAACCATCTGCCTATGTTGGTGATTGACGGGCCAAATCAACCAATCATATCAACGAAGTGTATGACGTGATAACAGAGCGTCGAGGCAAGCTCATCAAGTAAACAAGTCGGGAGAAGGGCAAAAGCATCTTTTCCTCCGAGAAAAGCCTCCAGTGCCGCTTTTTGCTCATCTTTTAGAGAAGGAATACTCTCTAATTCTGCTAAAACTTGCTCGATAGCTGCGCGCATCTCGATCACATCCGCGGAAGCCGCCATGTTGTTTAGACTGAAGAGTCGCTCCTCATTGCGTCACACTTGAACCCGCCTCAAAACCAACGCCGATTGGACGATCATTTGGTGATCGGCTCCAAATTATCTCCGTCGTGTAATGCCAGTCTGAACTGTGAGTGGAATATCATAGAGCTCGCGAGATCAGGCTGGTCTCGCGAGGCTAGCCTTATGGTATAAAGTTGATAGATAGACCCCCGTGCAGCGAGGTTCAGTCACAGCCTAACAGATAGACACCAGACTAATTACCAACTGTCTCGAAATTAAGAAGCAAGCTATTCACCTTTTCATATATTTTAAAAAGTATTTTTTTTAAACGGGGGCATTTCCGGGGGCAGCTCCAGCAGTGCGTTCACATCAGAAGCGAATTGAGCTGCAAAGACGCGTTGGTCGCTCATAAAGATTCGCAAATATTTCTGTTCGCTTTTGTCACTCAAGTCGCTCATGACGTACACTTCAATTTTGCAGACGCATTTAAAGGAGCCGTATGCTTTTAGTACAGACAGCCATATCAAAGAGTGAACTCCCACACACTTTGGCCATATTGCAGAGACGGTTTTGCTTGTTGGATAAATGCTTACGGGTTTAGTTCGCCGTGTCTGATCGCTGTAATTCGGAGCGTGAATATCGGTTGAATATCTAATATCTTTCTAACTTTAAAAAACACAATCTGTATTTTTTAAGACGATAGTCGCACATCCCTCGTAACTACGCCGTGAAGGTGAACCCTCCCGGACTCCGCTATTAACATGAACCGCTCCGCCGGAGGAGCTGCACATCCACACACACCGGACACCACAATACAAACAAACATGTTTTACATTTGCTTGCTTTTAAATAAAGTTGTGTGCAGTTATATGGTTAAATACGATTATTAAAAGTGATCATGTCTCCTTCCTGGTCCAGAACCGCTTGGTCCACGCCGTTAATAGGCGGCCCGCTTTGTGCGTGTGCTTGTAAAAATGATATTTAAGCCTGATTATTACGGTATTGTATTGTCTCTGAAATAAAAAAGGCTTGGATCGTACAACACCGGGTGCCCAGGCAGCCACAGCCGCCATTAACTTTTCAGTCGACATTTTGATGTACAGTAGGAACCAAAAAAGTACAGTAGGAACCAAAGTGCCGGTGTTCCCTGCAGGGACCCACGCAAGCGGAGAGCGTCTACATTCCGATTGGTTGTCAGTGTTTTGCCGCTGAAACGTGTCATAGTAATTTGCATAAAGTTCAACCGTCTTCAACTTTTTTTGGTCGCTCTGGTCACTCAACTTTTGCCGCTGGTCGCTTGTGACGCTTTGGTCACTCTTGCCCATAGAAAGTGAATGACTTCCAGTGATTTGGTCGCTCAGTTCGCTTCTGATGTGAACTAGTGATGGCTCGTTCGCGAACGAATCAGTTCGAACGAACGACTCTTTAAAGTGAACGAACTGACCTCGTTCGCCACTCTCGTTCGTCTCATTCGCCGTCGTTCGTCTCGTTCGCTGAGTCTCTGACGCGCTGCTGATTCGCGGCGCTGATTCGCGAGTCGTTCCCTGACTGTGATTGACTCGAGGACTGACGCCTGTTACCCACTGCATTCAACCGTCAACGGAAGACGGAAGGCGTGTCTGACGGAGGGGGGCGTGGAATTTGCCGACGGAGCCAGACGCAGCCAGCAGCCAATCAAATCGCTTCCCGCTTACAACAACAAAGCCGCGCTCTTCCTGCAATTTGTTATTGCTCTTTTCTATTGCAAGATGGATCCCGTCGTAGCAAGAAGAGTGCTTTTCCACCACCACTATCAACTTGTCCTCCATTTTTAATAAGGTTTAAATGTTCCCGCTGCCGGCCGTCTGACATAACAGATGTGCTTTCCCGGGTTGTACCACCAAGGTGATTTCATTGGGCAGAGTCCAAGTAGCGTCACAGGACATATATTTGCATAATGTGATCTGATTGGCTGACGGATCCGTCGTGGCCAGAAAAGATAAAATTTTCTCAACTTTTCAACGCAACGAACGGAGCCGACTTGACTGACGGAGCCACAATGCATTGCGGCTCAGCCCCATTCAAAGTCAATGGGATGCGTTGACGAACGCATCCAGTGGGCAAGAGGCGTGAGACGTCACGACTCACGAGAGCCAGCCAATCGTATTTAAATATCAGTGAAATGGTAAATGCATGCTGTCTTTGTATTTTCTGTGTCATGCCAGATTAATAATATATTTGAATGTCTCGTCAATCTGTCTCGTTCTTTCATGCTTCCTACTCACGCACGCAACCCGGCCGGGACCCCCACCTTGGTGGATCTTGGTCTTGAGTGGGGGTGGCCAATGGCCATCTTCACAATAGTAAATAAAATATGCCCAGAATAAACACAACTGTACATCATTAACTTTAAAACTCATCATTGCTAAATCAAGTCTATTATCTTGCTGATATATTAAACATCCAATAATCTACTACGCCCCCCTCCCCCCCCCCCCCCCCCCCGCATCCCGCTGCGTTTGGTTTGTCTAACTTTACGTTGAATTGGGGGAATGGGGCATTTTGATCCTGACATGTCATTATGCATACATTAAATAAATCTGTTGAACTCAAATTAAATACATATGTTAACATATTCAACCAGACACAATGTTGTATTTGCTATTATTCACACATTTATTAACATCATCAACCCCCCTCCCCCAGTTGGTTTGTCGGAGTTGAACTGTAACTTGATCTCTGAATGGTAACTTAACTGCATTCGTGATTCGTTTGAATGTTGTGAACGAGGGAGGCGCCGAGTCGGTCAGACTCGGCTGGCATTCGTTCGCGAATGAGAACGAGGGGCGGAGCTGAGTCTGAACGACTGAACGACTGAATGATTCACCGCTACCGGAAACACGACTGAACGAACGAACGAACGAACGACCGCCTCTTTATGGCGAACTGAACGACGCAAACTGATTCGCGCAAACGAATCATGAAATCCATCACTAATGTGAACGCACAGTAAGGGCTAGTGGTGTGCGATACTGCATATTTTGGTATCGATCCGATACCAAGTAAATACGGGTCAGTATCGCCGATATCGATACCGATACCGATACTTTTCAATAAATAAGGTGGATGCGTCATTGAATTGCTAAATCTCAATTAATTTTCATGACCTTAAGTGTTTTTTGTGATGTTTCCTTTTTTATTATTAAATAGTTAAAACCTAGGACAGAATGAGAACAAAGTTTATAATTAAATAGAAAATGCTTTATTATCAAGTTTTTTGCTTTGCGTCACGTGACTCGCGTGACGGCGCAACATCTAAACACAAGAGGGGGAGGGGGAGCAAAGTGTGCCTGCTCTGTGCTGACACCGGAGCGGCGAGTCCGGTGACCTGGCTGTTTCCTCTTTGCCGAAACCGCAGCATTGCAAACAAGAGCGGAACTTAAAGTAAAGAATCAATCCCAACAGGCTAGTATCGATCCGATACCGATACCAACTTGGTATCGATACTATCGATATTTGGATCGATCCGCCCACCACTAAGGGCCTTATCTTACACCCGGTGCAGAGTGTCAGACCGACGCAGTTCGGTCTGAAAATGTCTGAAATATAAAATGCACTTATGTGCTCCTCTGTGCGTCCATGGGTGTTGGTCTGAACATGAGGCGTGTTCAGACATATTGTTGGCGTATTGCTATCTTGAGCCAACTGAAAACAATTGCGACCAACAGAAACCTGATGGAAAGTCAACGGCGTGGTGTTTCACGTAAGTGTTAGTAATGCGCGCCGATAGGCGGATGCACGATGCTCGTACACGCTGCTTGTTACACACAGGGAGGCGCAGCAGCGCACACAACTATTACAAATATAAAAGATTACAATGTGAAAGATTATAATTGTGTACATCAAGATATTTCTTAAAAAAATACTAGTAAATAGTCATAATGTCCACATCTACATGCTCCTGCCAACTGAGTCCGGCCAGAGGAGCTGCATGACATTTACAGTTCATTTATAGAAGGACTTTATTGCAGGTGTTAGAAACCATTCGTTAAAATACATTATTTGTGCAAGACGTCTGTGTGTTTCACACACATTGTACTGCTCCTTCCGTGGACGGTCTGCTCGCGCGCTTTCACTTTGCGCATGAGCAGATCGTCTCCTCGCCTTAAAGTCGTTCCTTCTTCCCGCCTGGCAAATCCGCCGTCATGATAGCAATCCGCCAAGGTGCAAGCGCACCTGGCTTTTAAAGGGAATGGGAGATGACACTCTGATTGGTTTATTGCATGTGACCCCCAAAACACACCCATGATTAATGAAGAGATGAAGTACAACCCTTTTGGACCGTGTGGAAAAATGGTTTCCGCTTTCCGCCGTCAAACTAGCAGAAGGTGATTGGGACACGCCCTATATGCACATGCGCCGCGCGCTTCAAACCATGCGTTTCAGATCGTTAAAATAGGGGCCTAATGTGTTGCTCCAAGAACTGGAAATACAGACAAGTCATTAGTTAAAACTCTCAATTGGCTGTCTTTTTACACGTGACTTTTGCTACACTACTGCCGTGGCAGAGATCTGAAAATGAGTGTGGAAATGTGCAAATGTGTGGAGCAGTGGCGGTTCTAGGGGGGGGGGGGGGCAGCGGGGGCCAGTGCCCCCGTAACTCTTGAGTCCGGACCCCCCCTGTGGCCCCCCCGAACGAGGAGTCTGCATCAATAATAAAATGATGGTGTGCCCCTCTAACACAAAAGCCGGCCCCAACCTGGCCCCCCCATTAAAACTGGTCTAGAACCGCCACTGGTGTGGAGATTTGTCTGTGTGCTGTAGCACCAAATGATGCAGCGAAACTGAGTGGTCAACTGCACGGAGGATGCATAATTTATTTAATCTACTTGATTAAAATGATTTTAAAATTGTGTTTTGGGCACAGATTTATATGAAAGAGGGGGGACGTGTTATCCCCATGGTTACGAACCACACATCCACACACACCTCGCCTCCGAGGGCCCTTGGACCAAAGCAGGTTGACCAAACTGGTTGTCAGAGACTGGCAAAAACAACAGTTTTCTCTAATTGATGATTTTGTTTAAGTAACAGTGACAAAATGGCATCGATTATCATGTTGAAGATCATATAAGACATATTACCACATGTAAAAAAAAAATTAAAAAAAATTGGGTTCACTGACACTGGTAACGGTAAAGGTAAGTAGAAGAAATTAATTATTCAACCTTGCGTGCAGTTGACCACTCTGTTTTCAGTTTTCGCAACAACATCAATGGTGTTGCCCACAGTCAGCGGCCCAAGTGGCAGCATTAAGTACACTTTAAATGTCCCTCCATGCTTAAAATCACTGGGTGCTACCAGCACTGGTGGTATGTAGGCTGTGTAGCTACTGAGGCACACAGACAAATATCCACACATTTGCAGAGCTCTGACATGTCAGAGGTGTAGCAAAAATTAGGTGTAAAAAGACAGCCAGTTGAGAGTTGTAACTGATGACTCTGTATTTCCTGTATTGGAGCACAATACTTGGACTTTTCAACCATTACAGTTTTTGTCAATAGCATAGACACAATTACCAAATGTGTAACCTGATTCTCAACAGTGCCTCTAAACGCCACACCATTAACACAACTGGTTAAATGCAATTGCCATTGTGTAGATGCAATTCTCAATCAACTATAACATGCCAGTCAAAACAGATTGTACTTTTCTCAATCGGCTATGTACATTTCCCACTCGCATTGACACAATTGTTCATTAGGTAAATCATTGTGTCCAAAATACTATGTACACTGAGTGTTGTGTTTGTACAAAAGAAAAGGCCAGCATGATGGGTGATTGGAGAAAGTAACTCTGAAGAGTAACGGAGAACACGTGCTGTTCCATCCCACAAGTGAACTCTCCTGGATAGCTATAGGTCTCTTCTGTTGCTGCTGTTTATCTCTCTCATCTACTTCTTCCCTCTCTTCTCATTCTTTTTCCATTGTCTTCTTAGCTTGTCTCTAATAAGCTGATTTTGGTTAATAACAAGCGTTTTCTAGAGGGCTTTCTCTGTTGTTATTTTTGCTACTAATTTCAGTTAAGGCATGAAGTATTTTGGTATGCCTGCTGTTTTCCTTCAGCTGTCTAGACATCGTAAAGTGCAAGTACATTGTTGCAAAGGAGTCGTTGAATTTAGAGCCTACTCCGACTAGTTCCTGTAGACTGATATGATCCTGTTTTCCAGACTAATGATTCTGCTCTTATTTTGCTCCTATTACAGCTATAATACATTGATTCTGCTCTTATTTGCTCCTAACTTGAATAAATCTAAAGCATTACAGGAAATTAATATATAAAATGTTGTATTCATTTATTAGTTTAGATTAGACTTATTAGGCGGTCATAAATTGTAGCCCGCACAAAGGCACCCTACAGTAGGTAGGCTAGTACATTTCTTTCTCTCTCTCTTTATTTTTTTAATTCTTATTTTATTTTGAGTCACAGTAAACTTTAAACTTTTTTCTGATGCAGACCAACTCAGAGTTTAGCACTGGGGTGGTTTACTCACCAAAATAACCTGGACATGGTGAGCTGGGTTAATAGGTTAATCTTGTGTTTGTTTCTTGTTGTCTATTGTTGTCTTTATGTGTGTGAGTTTGTTATGTGTTATGTTAATTGTAGTGTGTCTACCTGTCATGACTGCCTATTTAGTAACGTTCCTCATCCTCATCGTCGTCCGCTTATCCGGGGTCGGGTCGCGGGGGCAGCAGCTCAAGCAGGGGGCCCCAGACTTCCCTTTCCCGGGCCACATTGACCAGCTCTGACGGGGGGATCCCGAGGCGTTCCCAGGCCAGTGTTGAGATATAATCTCTCCATCTAGTCCTGGGTCTTCCCCGGGGTCTCCTCCCCACTGGTCGTGCCTGGAACACCTCCCAAGGGAGGCGTCCAGTGGGCATCCTTACCAGATGCCCGAACCACCTCAACTGACTCCTTTCCAAGCAAAGGAGCAGCGGCTCTAATCCGAGTTCCTCCCGGATGACTGAAGTTCTCACCCTATCCCTAAGGGAGAAGCCAGCCACCCTCCTGAGAAAACTCATCTCGGCCGCTTGTATCCGCGATCTCGTCCTTTCGGTCATCACCCACCCCTCATGACCATAGGTGAGGGTAGGAACGAAGATCGACCGGTAGATCGAGAGCTTTGCCTTGCGGCTCAGCTCTCTTTTCGTCACAACAGTGCGGTAAAGCGAACGCAATACCGCCCCCCGCTGCTCCGATTCTCCGGCCAATCTCACGCTCCATCGTACCATCACTCGCGAACAAGACCCCGAGGTACTTAAACTCCTTCACTTGGGCTAAGGACTCATTTCCTACCCGGAGAGGGCAATCCACCGGTTTCCTACTAAGAGTCATGGCCTCAGATTTAGTGGTGCTGATCCTCATCCCAGCCGCTTCACACTCGGCCGCCAGCCGATCCAGTGAGTGCTGAAGGTCACAGGCCGATGATGCCATCAGGACCACATCATCTGCAAAGAGCAGTGATGCGATCCTCAGATCACCGAACTGCAACCCCTCCCCACCACGACTACGCCTCGATATCCTGTCCATGAATATCACAAACAGGATTGGTGACAAGGCGCAGCCCTGGCGGAGGCCAACACCCACCGGGAACGGAACTGACTGGCTGCCGAGAACGCGGACACAGCTCTCGCTTTGGGAGTACAGAGATTGGATGGCCCTGAGGAGTGAACCCCTTACCCCGTACTCCCGCAGCACCTCCCACAGTTTCTCCCGGGGGACCCGGTCATATGCCTTCTCCAAATCCACAAAACACATGTAGACCGGATGGGCATACTCCCAGGCCCCCTCCAGGATCCTTGTGAGAGTGAAGAGCTGATCCGTAGTTCCACATCCAGGACGGAAACCGCATTGTTCCTCTTCAATCTGAGGTTCGACAATCGGCCGAACCCTCCTTTCCAGCACCTTAGAGTAGACTTTCCCAGGGAGGCTGATAAGTGTGATACCCCGGTAATTGGCACACACTCTCCGGTCCCCCTTTTTGAACAGGGGAACCACCACCCCGGTTTGCCACTCCTTTGGCACTGTACCAGACTCCCACGCAATGTTGAATAGGCGTGTCAGCCAAAACAGCCCCTCAACACCCAGAGCTTTTAGCATTTCTGGCTGGATCTCATCAATCCCTGGGGCTTTGCCACTGCGGAGATGTTTAACTACCTCAGTGACTTCCACCAGGGAAATTGACGATGAACCACCATCAACCTCGAGCTCTGCCTCCATCATAGAGGACGTGTTAGTCGGATTCAGGAGTTCCTCAAAGTGTTCCTTCCAACGTTCGACTACCTCCTCAGTCGAGGTCAACAGAGTCCCACCCTTACTGTACACAGCTTGGATGTTTCCCCGTTTCCCCCTTCTGAGGTGTCGAATGGTCTTCCAGAAACACTTTGGTGCCGACCGAAAGTCCTTCTCCATGTCCTCTCCGAACTTCTCCCACACCCGCTGCTTAGCCTCCGACACGGCAGCGGCTGCAGCCCTTCGAGCCCACCGGTACCCTGCAACTGCGTCAGGAGTCCTCTGGGATAACATACCCCGGAAGGCCTCCTTCTTCAGTCGGACGGCTTCCCTGACCACCGGTGTCCACCACGGTGTCCGAGGGTTACCGCCCCTTGAGGAACCTAAGACCCTGAGGCCACAGCTCACCACCGCAGCTTCAGCAATGGAGGCTTTGAACACCGCCCACTCTGGCTCAATGCCCCCAACCTCCACAGGGATGCTAGAAAAGCTCAGCCGGAGGTGAGAGTTGAAGATCTCTAGGACGGGAGCCTCCTCCAGACGTTCCCAATTCACCCGCACTACCCGTTTGGGCTTACCAGGTCTGTCCAGACTCTTCCCCCATTCCCTGATCCAACTCACCACCAGATGGTGGTCGGTAGACAGTTCCGCTCCTCTCTTCACCCGAGTGTCCAAAACATAAGGCCTCAGATCAGCTGACACGATCACGAAATCGATCATCGATCTTCGGCCTAGGGTACTCTGGTACCAGGTACACTTATGACCACCCTTATGTTCGAACATGGTGTTCGTTATGGACAAACCATGACTAGCACAGAAGTCCAGTAACAAACGACCACTGGGGTTTAGATCAGGGAGGCCGTTCCTCCCCACCACGCCTCTCCAGGTGTCTCCATCGTTGCCCACGTGGGCGTTGAAGTCTCCCAGCAGAACTAAGGAGTCCCCTACCGGAGCCCCATACAGGACTCCATTCAGGGTCTCCAAGAAGGCCGAGTACTCTGAACTGCTGTTCGGTGCATACGCACAAACAACAGTGAGAGTTTTCCCCCCCACCACCCTTAGGCGTAGGGAGGCGACCCTCTCGTCCACCGGGGTAAACTCCAACACCGCGGCGCTCAGCCGGGGATTTATGAGTATCCCCACCCCCGCCCGGCGCCTCACGCCCTGGGCTACTCCAGAGAAGAATAGAGTCCAACCCCTATCCAGGAGTACGGTACCAGAGCTGAGACTGTGCGTAGAGGTGAGCCCCACCAGATCTAACTGGTAGCGCTCCACCTCCCTCACAAGCTCCGGTTCCTTTCCCCACAGTGAGGTGACGTTCCACGTCCCCAGAGCCAGCTTCTGCCGCTCGGGTCTGGTCCGTCGGGACCCCTGCCTTTCACTGCCACCCATGTGGCAGCGCACCCGACCCCAGCGGGTCTCCCTGCAGGTGGTGGGCCCACAGGGCGAAGAGGGGGGGGGTGCCACGTAGCTTGTTCGGGCTGTGTGAGTAACGTTAAGTCCTACAAATTACTTCTTGTGATTTTTTCACTTTTTCTATGTTTGATCAGTGGAATTACTCCCTTGAACTTCAATAATTAAACTGGATAGTGGTAAAGGTTTGAAAATAATTCACTTAAATATCAGAAGTCTTTTACCTAAAATTGATCTGCTTAGAGTATGGGTTCAACAGTATAAACCTGCTGTTGTTACTTTATCTGAAACTTGGCTTACTAACAAAATATCAAATAATGAAATTCAGCTGGCTGATTATGTTTTATATAGGGTAGATAGAGGTGCAAGAGGAGGTGGTGTATCCACTTATGTGTCATCTAATCTGGTTTCAGAGTTAATTATTCCAGATATTGAACCCCAATATTTTGAGTGCATCTTTGTAAAAATAACTCTGCATGCAAATAAGTATATCACTATTGGAAATATATATCGACCTCCATCTGCACCTGCTGATTCTTTAAATAATATGATCGCGACCATTAATTCCATTAAATTTAAAAATGAGATTATACTACTTGGTGACTTCAACAAGAATTGGCTAGATAAATCTGCCATGAAAGACTTGAATGCGTTTGGAGACCTAAATTTAACTCAGTTAATCAGTGAACCTACTCGTGTAACAAGAACTTCACAGTCCTTACTTAACTGGATACTAGTCTCTCATCCAAACAGATTTCTAAAGTCAGGAATTATGTCTGATTGTTTTAGTGACCATGCAATTGTGTACTGTATATGGAAAATTAAACTGCCTAAATTACCTCCCAAATTAATTTCAATTCGACAATATAAAAAACTAAATCTTGACCAATTTATTCATGATATAATTGCAATTAATTGGGATAGGTATCAGTTAATACCAGATGTCCAAAATGCGTGGGATTTCTTACATTCTGAACTGACAACAGTTATTAATAATCATGCTCCTCTTAAAATCACTAAAGTAAAAGGTAGGCATCTTCCTTGGATAAGTGCTGACTTAATTGGCCTTTTCAGGCAGAGAGATGCTGCATGGGCTACATTTCATAAGTCTAAGGATCCTGCTGATTGGGAGGAGTACAGGAGGCTACGGAACTTAAGTAAAACTATGACAAGGAATGCTAAAGCTGATTACTATACAAATTCTCTTACAGAAGACTTTAAAAACCCCAAACAGTTCTGGACTAAAATTAAATCAATAATTAACGTATCTAATAAATCTGCACCTAGGCAAATTAAAGTTAAGGATGAAATCCTTCAAGAACCATTTCTAATGGCACAAACATTCAATAAGCACTTCTCATCTGTTTTTTCTATGGTACCTAAATCCTCCTTTAGTAATGTATATCCTACCATTCCTTGGTCCACTAGTAGCAGGTTTTCTTTTAAGACTATTACACCTACGGAGGTGCAGAATGCTATTAAGGACCTTAAAACGGGTAGTGGCTCTGGGTTGGATGGTATTGAAGTTAGATTTTTAAAACTTGCTGCTCATGTACTTATGTACCCATTGTGTGATCTTTACAATATGTCTCTATCCACCTATGAACTTCCCAGTGTATGGAAATGTTCACGTGTCACTCCCCTGCATAAAGGAGGTGATGCATTAGACTTGAACAACTATAGACCAATATCTATCATTTGTTCTGCTGTCAAGGTGTTTGAAAAAATAATTTATAATCAATTATCACTCTATCTCAACGAAAATAATATTCTTACACCTTTTCAATCTGGTTTTCGTTCAAATCATTCTACAGTTACTGCACTCTTAAAGTTAACCAATTATATTCTTTCTGCCTCTAACACTGCTAAAGTAACCGGTGCAATTTTCATTGATTTAACCAAGGCGTTTGACCTGGTTGACCATTACATTCTTTTGGATAAGCTTTATGCTATTGGTCTTTCACATACTGCACTATTTTGGTTTAACGCATACTTGCATAACCGAAAACAATGCGTGGTCATTAATGGGAGCAAATCCGATACTTTAATCCAACAATTTGGTGTGCCTCAAGGTTGAACGCTTGGTCCTCTTCTTTTCTCTATATTTATTAATGATCTTCCCTCCTTCTGTAAATGTTCTGTTCAGCTTTATGCTGACGATACAGTTATCTATACTTCTCACACAAATTTATCACAGATTGAAGCTGATTTGCAGTCCGACTTCAATAATTTACAACGCTGGCTTGCAAATAATAAATTACTTCTTAATAAAAATAAAACACATATTATGATTTTTGGCACTCGGCAGCGTATTAAATTTACATCTAATATTCACTCACTACGTATTTCCTGCTTAGACAATACCTTACTTCAAAAAGTTGCCCATACAAAATATCTGGGCCTGTATCTCGATTCTGAGCTTTCTTTTAAGTACCATATTAATCACATTGCACATAAAATGAACTATAATTTATCAGTCTTATTTCGCTCAAGAAACTGTTTTCCATTTAAGGTTAGAAAAAAGATTGCTTCTCAATTAATTCTACCGTTAATGGATTATGCAGACTCTATTGTATTGCTTCTAAAACCACACTTGCTCCTCTTACCATATCTTACAATAGACTCTGTAGGTTCATACTTAACTGCCCATTCTCAACTCATCATTGCACCATGTACGAACCCCTTGACTTGCCTACACCTCATATTAGAAGACAGATTCACTGGTTTCACTTTATTTTCAAATGTATACATTTTGACTATCCTTCTTATTTAAAACAGTTTTTGGTTCCCTTTTCCTCCACTCATCTTTTAAGACATACTGTTCAGCTTTTCTTTTTCGTACCTGTTGTCTCCAAATCCATAGCCAAAAAATCTTTTATGTTTAAAGCACCTTCTGATTGGAATAATTTACCAATTAACATTCGTTCCATCTCATCCTTCAGATTGTTCAAACATGCTCTCTCCAATCATTTTCACTCAAGCTGTTTGTGTAGGTTGTAAAACCGTTCCCACACTCTTAACTTTTTCATGTTTTATGTTATTACTATTTGTTTGTTTTATTTTATTTATTTCATTACTAAAATATATTATATATATATATATATATATATATATATATATTTTTTTTTTCTCTCTCTCTCTCTTTCTTTCTCTCTGATCAATATTTCATTACTCTTAGTTTCTATATGTGAAGTATACTGTTACTATTTTTAATTGTAGGCTCTGTACTGTGTTCTTTGTGTTGTCCTGACATTGGTGGCAGTTTTGTCTTGTTTATCTGTTTACATGTGTGTTTGTTGTTGCTGTTTTTTTGTTTTTTTTTTGTGGTCTTGTGTCTGCATGTATGTTGTTGTTATGTTGTATGTGTGTAATGTTTGTCTGTAATGTTTTGGGGACTTCTGTCTAGGACCCTCTTGAAAACGAGATGGTACATCTCAAGAGGCTATCCTAATAAATCAATTTCAATCAAATTGTGAGCACTAAATACTCACAAGCATAATGCTACCCTATTTACCCTTCCTCAAGCCAATTTACAGTAAAACATATTTCTACACCAGTAAAGGTTAGCTTTACTGGATGTTAGGACATCACAGTTGAGGACTGCCGAGGGTGGCTGTGACATGCCAGAAGGTTTTTCCCTCTGTGCCTTGAAAGGCAAGACATCAGGTGTGATGTTGATGAAGTGCTGTGGCCTAACAGGGAGGAGAGACTGGATGCCCAATGAGACTAATATCTAATATTATTATTTTTTGAATATTATATAATATTTCATATTTTATGGCATATAATTTCTGCATGAATGGTATGTTATGACAAGTACTGTATTCATTGCCTTTGTTTTGTCTGTTATCTCATTTCAATATTTTAAATAGACCAAATAAATTGCATTCATGGTATACAGTGGTTTCATAAAATATGTGGTTTACATTTCATATACAGTGATGAGGACCCAAAAATGGACATGGGGGAGTGAGAGGCAGAGTGAAATAGAGAGGCAGCCCCCACCTGCTCCACCTCCCCCCCTCAGATGATGCACTTTTCCTCAGAAGTGTCCCTGCAAAGATTGTCACCCCAGCAGAAGAATATCATGTTACATTTCAGATTCACAAACTTAACATAACATAACATAAACTCATTAATGAAGTAAGGTTTACTGGGGCGACAATCATTGCAGGGAACAAACCAGGCTTTTCATTATTAATAGGTAAAAAATATATGTTTTATTTCTCATACACACACATTCCTGAGTCCATCCTAGCCTGCTGCCACTGTTCACAGAATGTTTGTTACCACTTCTATTTAAAAATAAAAATAAAATAAAATAAAAGCACTATTTCCATGAGGACAAAAATGTGAAGTAGGCCTACTTCATGTTCTTTATTTAAAAAAACATAGTTGACACCCAAAGGAAACAACCGTCTGTGCCTTTCTTTATGCCATTGTTAATATAAAATGTTCAGGGGTCCGTTTCACAAAGCAGGTTTAGTGAAAACCCTGGGTTTATTAACCCTGAAATGAGGGAAACGCTGAGTTTTCCGTTTCACAAAGGGAGGTAACTCAAACCAGAGAAAGAGGGGTAACTCTAGCCTGTTTCACAGAGAGAGATAACTTACGCTCTCGGTCAGTTACCACGCAAGTTATCCACTTGCGGATTTCCTACTGAAACTTGGCGTACGCCAAAACCCAGAAACTGTCGTACGCACAAATAAATTCAGATGTATCAAAGTGTGCGTACGCATGGATCCAAGCGCATTTCTTTTGTACATCCCGATCAACGTGGAACTGAACGCACGTGCAGATGTGGCAAACTCCTCCCTGTCCACGCCCCCATTTAAATATGCAAATCTATGTAAATAGGCCCTGGACCTGAGATTCACCTCTATCCGATCAGATAAAACAAGCAAGTGTGGCACAGAGGATATTTATATATTATTGCCACTTACTTAAATGTGTTATTTTATATGTATGGACTTTATTTGGCATTTTTACAGACATCCCCCATTCAATTTTAAGCATTATTGTAGTGAAGACACTGGGAGTATACTGTATCTGGCGTTAGTTCAGGGGCTATCACTGAGTTCACACCGGGGTGCTGGCCAGAACACCAACTTAAGGCCAATTAACTTCCAGAGGGTCCAAATGAAGAAGCAGGTGATGGATAGTACAGGTGGTTTAATACTCTTTGCTGGCAATGAGGTCATGTGGTTTTTCTATATCAAAGAACAATAACAAATACACACATGAATAAAGGAATAAAGCTATTAACCTCTAATAAAAGAGTACTGAAATTACTACGTCTCCATTTGCCTCTAATTACCACTATCACAGCCCTGAAACACACTTCACCTGACTTACTAGCATATTAACACACATATAAATGACATCACATGGTAATATTTACGTAACGCTCACTGTAAACATTACACTAACGAGTCGGAGCGATAATAACATAACACGTGACGTGACGTATACTCGATCAGAGGCATGTGAGCTAAATGCTACAACTAGCTTAAACAGTGGTCACATAACAACAGAAGTAAACTATGGCTGCAGCAATGTAAATACAGTACATCAACAATATATCCCGACATACTCACTTTTCATCCACGCACAGACCACATGCACAGATTTGCCGTGACGTTAATTAACTAACCCTTCACTCTGCCGTCTCACCGGAGCACACACCTCTCTGACCAAACACCGTCAGTTACGCTACATAACCAGCAGGGGGGGCCGCTCCTATATGAGCTGACCAACACTACGTCTATAAACATCATTGAACTAAACATGGTATGTCCCAACTTTGGGGCTTTTCTACAGCCGCCCCCAAATATATGTTATACATTTGCTCATCACTAAAGTCCACAAAGTCTATGGTTGGGATGAGGTCGTAGGGGGGGATCTGTCCTCATCGTCTCCAGACGGAAGTGCAGGGAGGACAACCAGCCTGGCAACCGGCCGGGTGTAAACCCTTTCTCTCACTTTCACATCAGCCGACCGGATGTGTCCATCAGGGCTCAGATGAGTCTTGATCACTCTCCCTATGGGCCACAGGGCCCTGGGTAGTTGTGGATCAGCGATCATCACCACACAGTCTTGAACAATGTCAGCTGGTGAAGCCTGCCACTTCTGGCGAACTTGAAGAATTGGCACATAGAACCGGATGAAACGAGCCCAGAAGTGATCAGCCAGAATTTGGGAGTGCTTCCAACGGCGGCGACTGATGAGCTCATTCCCTGGGTAGACTACTTGAGGTAACGACCCGTCCGGCCGCCCCATCAGAAAAACATTGGGAGTCACTGGGTCTGGGTCACTGGCATCGGAAGACACATCCCAGGGGCTTACTGTTAAGAATCCCTTCCACCTCAGTAAGCACTGTGTGAAGCACTTCTTCTGTGACTGGTTGAGCACCCACAGTGGCATAGAGTGCACTCTTAACGGAGCGTATCTCCCTCTCCCACACCCCGCCGAAGTGGGGGGCTGCTGGGGGGTTGAAGTGGAAGGCAATCTTATGTGGTGCAAGGTGCTCCTGTAAGGCTGGAGAGATCTCAGTGAAGGCCTCCCGGAGTTCCCTCTCTCCTCCCTTGAAGTTTGTCCCCTGATCAGAAAACAGCTCTGCAGGTGTTCCTCTGCGCGCGATGAACCGACGAAGGGCCATTAGAAAGGCGTCCGTATCAATGGCGGTCAGGAGGTCCAGGTGCACTGCCCTGGTGGTAAGGCACTTGAAGATGATCCCCCATCTCTTCTCCCGCCGCCGGCCCACCTTGACTTCAAGGGGCCCAAAGCAGTCCATCCCTGTAGAATAAAAAGCAGGCTTGAACAGGCGCAAACGGGCTGATGGGAGGTCGGCCATCTTTGGTACAGCTGGTTTAGCTCTCCAGCGTCGACAGTCCGCGCAACCGTACTGGTGGCGCCGAACCGCCTCACGCCCCCGCAGGATCCAGAAAGAGCGTCGAAGCTCAGCAAACACCCGTTCCGGACCCGGGTGATGGAGTCGGATGTCAACGTCGTGAATTAAAAGCTTAGTAGCTTGATGGCTTGGGTCTAGGATGACTGGATGAATAGTGGTCAGCTCCAGGTCCTCTGATCGATGGAGACGTCCTCCAACACGGATGAGCTCTCCGCTCTCATCCAATTCAGGAGATAGCGTGGGAAGTCGACTACTTCTAGGGACTGGCTTCCCCACTTTCAGTAAACTGTACTCTTGTGAGAAACTATCCCTCTGAGCTCTCTGAAGGATCAACCGCTCCGCGTGGCGATAATCCTCAGCAGTATGGTGACCTTTGAAGTCGGCAGCCCCATGCAGCTCCCGCGCTGTCACCTCCAGCAGTTCCTTCCAGGAGTTGTACTGGTTAAGGTCTGGAGCAGGCTGACTTGATACTACTGCCGCGACCCCACAGAAGACAGACTTGCGCAGCTCTGATGCATCATGGGCTCGGTCAACTGAAGGGTCTACTGGCCACAAATCTGGACCCTGCAGGAGGAAGCAGGGTCCCTGACTCCATCTGTTGAGCTCAACTAGTTCACTCAGCCTTTTGCCTCGAGTCACATCATCAGCGGGGTTGTTTGCCGAATCAACATATCTCCAAACATGCCCGTCGGTCAACTCCTGAATCTCAGCCACGCGGGTGCCGACAAAGACCTTGAATCGGCAGGATTCCGATCTCAACCATGTCAGCACGGTCGTCGAGTCAGACCACAAGATTGTCTGGTTGATGCTGAGCGTGAGTTCTCTTCTTAGAACCTGTGCGAGCTGTGCCCCGGTAAGGGCAGCACAAAGTTCTAATCGGGGGATGGAGTGGGACCGCTTGGGAGCAACTCTGGAGCGAGCCATCAGGAAGGAGAGATGTACTCCACCATGTCGGTCAGTGGACCGGAGGTACGCGACAGAGCCATACACTTCTTCAGAGGCGTCGCAAAATATGTGTACCTCTCTGTGAAGACTGCAGAGGTCCACCTCCTTAGGCAAGTATGGTCGGGGCAGGGTGACCTGTGGTAGGACGCCCAGTTCATCCTCCCAAGCTTGCCACTGCTGCAGAAGCTCCTGGGGCAGTAGTGGGTCGTCCCAGCCCCGGTGCTTGTCCCAAAGATGCCGGACCAGTACCTTTGCTCGGGTGGTGTAGGGAAGGATGAACCCTAAAGGATCATACTGACTTGCAAGAACCTTGTATATGTTGCGCATTGTGGGGACACCATACTCCACTTGGCGGTGCTTATAGCCGAGGACGTCAGTGTGGAAGAGCCAGCTCAGCCCTAGTGTGGACTCTGGAGTGTCTGTCTTGTCCTGAGCTAGCCATAGCTCCACGCTAGCAGAACGGCTATCTTCAGGTAGGTGACCTATGACCTCTGGTTCGTTGCTGGCCCATTGACGTAGCTCGAACCCAGCGGATGCCAAGAGGGTCCGCAACTTGTCAACCAGGTGCCTTGCCTCAGCGATGGTGGGCACGCTCTGGAGGCAATTGTCCACATAAAAACACCTCTCGACTGACATCCTCACGTCTTCGTCTGGCTGGCTGTGGTCGTTGACGTGGCGCTGTAAGGCAAATGTGGCACAGCATGGACTACACGTCGTTCCGAATGGTAGTACCTGCCACTCATACACCGCAGGAGGTTCCCCTCGGCTGACATCACGCCAGACAAAGCGAAGGAGGGCACGATCTGGTGGGAGGAGGCGAACCTGGTGGAACATGCCTTTGATGTCTCCACTGATTGCTACTGCATGTTCTCGGAAGCGTAGCAGGACTCCCAGAAGTGAAGCTCCTAAAGTCGGCCCAGGCAACAGGTAATCATTGAGGCTCTGTCCTCGGTACTGGTAGGAACAGTTGAAGACCAGTCTATTCTTGCCATTATGGCTTACCATATGGTGTGGGATGTACCAGGCCTCATGACCTTCGTCAGCTGGTGCTTCAGGACCACACTTGATGACAGAGCCTGCCTTGATCAATTTCTCCATCTCCACTCTGTAGGCTGCAGCTTGTGCAAGGTCCTTGGCCAGTCGCCGTTCCACGCCTCGCAAGGTGGGCATGACGGCTTCTTTGGTAGCCTGAAAGAGCGGCATGTCTCTGCGGCGCAGCAGTGGGGTGGCATAACGGAGTATGCCCTCGACCTCTACTCTGGTGGTCTTGGTCTCGAGGATACTAATGGCCTCATGGTCTTGCTTTGAGCGGGTGGCAAGCTTCTCGCTCCTGAATGGGACCATATCAACCTGCCATAGTCTCTCAACATGTTTCATCAGTTCGCTCACCTGGGGTGCTACCGTTGTGAAGAGGCACTGCTGTGGGTGGGCAAGGTGACGGACTACACTAGCTGGGCCCTGCAGTGTCCAACCCAACTTCGTGTGGATGGCAGCAGGTCCTCCTGGAGGTCCCAACCTGACAGGTTCGATGGGGGTGATGAGGTGGGTATGATCACTCCCAATGAGCAACACAGGTTTCACATCCGTGAGGGTCTGTATAGGAAGGCCAATGAGGTGCCTGTAGTTTCTCTTGAGCTGCGTCATGGGGTAAGTATGACCAGCCAATCCGATGCGAGCGGTCGTGAATGCACCTCTAATCTTGAACTTGATCTTTGGCTTCGCAGGGGAAGAAATGGAGAACGACACCGATGCACCCCGAAGCGTCTGGACCTCCTGTCTGATGGTGCGTAGCGGTAAGTCCTCTGGGGGTCCTTGCACCCCCAACTCCTCTGCTGCATCTGGCAGCAGCATAGTTCTCTATCTGGTGAGTCCAACACAGCAGCAATACGCCTCAATGCAATCTGATGTGGTTGACCAAACTTATCATTCAGGGCCGCCATCGTGTCGGAGAAGGGTGTTGGAGAGTTGAGGTAAGCGTCTGCTATCCACCGGGCCTCTTCTAGTTGCAGGTGATCAACCAACACTTGATACTTAAACAGCTCAGTGGCTCCTGGTGGTAAGAGGTTCTCCAATGACAGCTTCAGCCGCGCAAACCCGCTTGGGTCACGATGGGAGAAGTTGCTAATGGTTGGGCGGGGCCCATAGTAGCTGGACTCTGGAATATGGGAGGTCCTGATTGGAGGCAATGGTTGTGGCTGCATCCAGGACCCACCAGGAAGCTGTTGGGGATTGCATCCCGGCGTACTCTTGGGAACACCACAAGCTGCAGAATTTTTAGGCTCAGCTGGAGGCAAACTGAAGGACTGCAATGGAGGCTGAACCGGCTTAAACCAGGGGCGTTGATAAGAATCAGAGTTCTCCAATGCTCTGGTAGCAGGAACGATGCCATATGCTGACTGCTGAACTTGTAATAGGCTCTTAGGCGGTTTAGCAATAGGGGCCGATCTAACCTCTTCTTTGACATATGGAAGCTCGACTGTTGCCTGAACACTGTTATATGGCAGTGGCGGGGGTGGTAGGTTCGCAGGTAACAGTCCCGTCATCTCTGGACCTGGCCACAGGGGGGGGGCAGGCCAGTCATCCTCTTCGGCAGGTGCAGCCGGCGGCGGTGGCTGGATGGATTCAGGCTGACTTGTACGAGAGAAGGGCTCTGTAGGTTCTGAACAGCGTCCACTAACTGTCTTATGTCTGCTCGCAGTGCTCTGAGCTCCACCAGATCTGATGACATGCAGCGCTGGGTCTGCTCGAGAAGGTGTCTCTCATGACGGATGTCCTCTAATCCTGTGTTTACATCCTCATGTGGGTGTCTGGTGTGCGGCGCTGGATATCGGGGAGTAGAGCGCTCATAGAACCGTTCCCCAAGATCACTCTCCGGTGACAGCCGGGGGGCTAGCTGAGTCTCCTGGGTGTGCTGTTGGCCCTCGGCTCCATAGCACAAGTCCATCTCATGAAGACTAGCATCCCGCCTCTGTGAGCGGCTTACTAGGGAAGAGTCATAAGCAGCGGTGAGGGGGGTCATCCTGGCCTTTCCCTCCTGGTGAAGCGTCTCTACGTCCTCTCTGTATCTCTGACTGATGTAGCCCAGATTATCCATAGCATAATCTGCATAGCGGGCTGGGGGACGACTTTGTCGTCTGGGGCGTGCACCACATGCTTCGTACTCTGGAAGTTGTTCCATCTCCGATGTAAACCCTGTGATCCGGCTCGAAGGACCATCAATGTAGTGAAGACACTGGGAGTATAGTGTATCTGGCGTTAGTTCAGGGGCTATCACTGAGTTCACACCGGGGTGCTGGCCAGAACACCAACTTAAGGCCAATTAACTTCCAGAGGGTCCAAATGAAGAAGCAGGTGATGGATAGTACAGGTGGTTTAATACTCTTTGCTGGCAATGAGGTCATGTGGTTTTTCTATATCAAAGAACAATAACAAATACACACATGAATAAAGGAATAAAGCTATTAACCTCTAATAAAAGAGTACTG
This sequence comes from Merluccius polli, assembly GCA_030340625.1. NCBI lineage: Eukaryota > Metazoa > Chordata > Actinopteri > Gadiformes > Merlucciidae > Merluccius > Merluccius polli. The sequence goes on from JAOPHQ010000016.1 coordinate 24,712, forward strand.
AAATTACTACGTCTCCATTTGCCTCTAATTACCACTATCACAGCCCTGAAACACACTTCACCTGACTTACTAGCATATTAACACACATATAAATGACATCACATGGTAATATTTACGTAACGCTCACTGTAAACATTACACTAACGAGTCGGAGCGATAATAACATAACACGTGACGTGACGTATACTCGATCAGAGGCATGTGAGCTAAATGCTACAACTAGCTTAAACAGTGGTCACATAACAACAGAAGTAAACTATGGCTGCAGCAATGTAAATACAGTACATCAACAATATATCCCGACATACTCACTTTTCATCCACGCACAGACCACACGCACAGCCGTCTCACCGGAGCACACACCTCTCTGACCAAACACCGTCAGTTACGCTACATAACCAGCAGGGGGGGCCGCTCCTATATGAGCTGACCAACACTACGTCTATAAACATCATTGAACTAAACATGGTATGTCCCAACTTTGGGGCTTTTCTACAATTATTATTATTATTATTATTATTATTATTATTAAAGGCACGAGACCACCCGCGGCTATATAAACGGTGGGCTGCGCTGCGTTCTTCAGTCGGCAGTTAACCGGGACCAGTAAAGCCACTGAAGACCAGCCGACTCACTTGTCTTTTTGTTTCATTGATTCTTTCAGAATAACATCTTTTCTAAAATATGCCAACCCTTGAGTCAGCTTGCACTCTATGGGTGTAACACAAGCATGAACAAAGGAAAGAAAAGGCATTTCACAGCAGGGCCGGTTCTAGCCCTTTTGGTGCCCTAGGCGAGATTGAGGTTTGCGCCCCCCCCCCCTCCCTTACTTTGCATATTTTTTCAACCACTTATAATTCTACTATACTACATTCAGTGTTTCCCCTACAATTTTGTGTAGCAGTGGTGCTGAGAGTTGGTAACCTAGCAAGGCTAGGGGGGTCCGGGAGCATGCCCCCCCAGAAGAAAATTTAGAAAAATAACCCTTTAAATGGTTACTTCTGGTGATATTTTTTTGGGGGGAAATTTACAGATTAAGACTTCCAAATAGACATAGCAATCAACAGAATCAAGGCCTCTGCTGAGACCAGATCATTGTGCAAATGTGTCTTGAACCTGGCAGAAACTAAGTTCATCTTTTGTGTTAATTTTCAGCTATTTCTTTAGAATTAATCATAAGCCTTAGAAAAAATAATTTAGACACCACTAGTTTTACATTCAGTTTAAACAGTAAACATGTTTTATTATTATATTCAATAACTTATTACACACTCTATTCTGGTTCAAAGCATGGATGAACTTTTTGATGAATGATTGTTGACGGGGGGGGGGGGGGGGGGGGGGGGGGCGTTCGATTGCGGACGAGCACTATTGCGGGCGCGATTGCTGAAGAACACTCAGAGGGCACTTTTTAATACGAGGCAAAAAGGGCAGGGGCTCAAGCACCCCTAGGGCCCTATGTGTGCACGTGCCTGCTGGGACGCTACTCTGTCCATTGAAATCATCTTTGTGATACAACCCCACGTGGATATGTCATAAAGCCGGCCGGCAGCGGGGGATTTTAGAATGGAGGGGAAAGTTATCATTGCTGTGGGCAATCACCCCCCCTCCCCCACCCCCCCGTGTGGCTGAGGGGGCGCCCTAGGATGATCATGTTTAATAAACATGTTTCATTTCGCTTCTTGTTCTAATTCTATGATAAATGGGGCGCCACTAGTGGGCGCCCCCAACACATTTTGGCGCCCTATGTCAATCGCCGGGCCTGTTTCACAGAGTCCGAGTTGGAGATTGTGGTGATGACGTGGAGCCGCGGAGGGAGATTCTCTCTGGTCCCCTGTCAGCAGGGATCAATATGAAGAGGAAGGAAATGAGTGGGAGCGTGTGTGTGAGGCGGTACATGCCGTGGGGTCCGAGCAGCGCACACACACACAGGTGAAAAAGAAGTGGTCGGATCTGAAGGTGGAGGTGAAGCGGAGGAATATATTCTATGCGTCACTTTCATGCCGCACACTTGGAAGACCACTAGGTGGCGCTGTTTTTGAGCAAATTCCGTAACGCTAATAACTCCCGCATACTTTGTCGCACATTCGAAATCGGCTTATGAGCCAATTGTCATCGTTTGCAAGTAAATCCTCGCGTTCCCTAAATACTCGCACACATCGGATTGCACCATTTGCAAGGTCCTCTAACAACGCTAACACTGCCATCGGTAATACCATTTTCTTCATCACATTGCGCATGCGTTTATATCCACCCGTATAACTGCAAACACGGTGGGTGTGTTAATTGTTCATAAGTGTGTCTCTGACGCGCACATCACTCTGATGACTAATTGTTTTTGACATTATTAACAGTTTCCCAGCGTCACCTATACACGAATCTGGCAAAACTACCGGAAGTAAGCGGGCGCCATAACTGAGCTGTTGCTGGGTAGCATTGCGCCAGTGTCTCATATTGGATTGGTTGCGTCCACTGGGATAACAGCCCGCGATTTACGACTGTCTCACTACTACTTTTATAATGTCGAGTGGGAAAACATGTTCCGTTTTCAATTGTTTCAATAGCAGCAATACAATTTCCAGTTGGAAGAAAAAACAATGTGAGATACACAAAATACCCCAGGGTAGTCCTCTCGGACACACGCTAGCTTTTACCGCTGTTTTTTTTTTTTTAATCCGCACTTCCAGACCGTCACCGGGGCTTCAGAGTAATGTGTCCGAGGAGAGTAGCCCTCTCCCGGACACACACGCTAGCTTTTACCGCTGTTTTTTTTTAAATCCACACTTACTCTGGAGAAAATACTCTTGAATACCTTTAAAACAACAGAAGGGGCGCGTTGGGGCAGTAGTAACATTACTGTTATGTCTGTTGTTAACGTTTGATTTGCTTGACTGTGACTCTCACTCACCAACAACGCTAGCAGTTAGCTTACCCTTTCCTTTTGAAATGTGAAAATTAGATAAACAATGGTCACAAATGAAAAAACATGAATTCGTTTATTTGATATCCATTCATTTATTTATTGTTGCCAAACGGACAGATATTTGTATAGTTTCCTCGTTAGCCTAGCTAGCCTAGTTATTGCTAACGTTAGTTAGCTACAGTAGTTAAGTAGATATAATATCAACCTAGTTCCAATTATGTCTTTATTTCCCCATTCTCTACTCTAAGCTATTTTCATAAATAATCTGTAAGATCGTTTATACCTTCATCTGTGACTGGAGGCCACTGTCTAACATCATCAACCCAACAAGCCATACTGCCTGGCTGTAGCTGTCATCGAGGGTGCGTTATCACGGAGGTTTGTTTACATACCAGTAACAGCTCAGTAATGGCGTCGCCACAAGATGGCAGCCTACACAGAACGCTCGTCGGATTCATGTATAAGTGTCGCCAAAGGAACAATAGCTGTAGAAATGTGCATACGCCAGCCATGAAGTTGACGTGAGGCACCGCAGGTCATTTCACGTTTCATACATCTGAACGTGAGCGTGGAACGCCATTTTTTTTGCGTACGCCACGTTTTTGTGCGTACGCAACCTTCGTACATGAGGCCCCAGGTTTTTCTCAATGAACCTAGAGGTTCAATCTGTCTCCGCCCTCTTTCAGCCACACACGCCATTTGATTTCCTCATTCATTCAGTCAGCAGGTGAGTTTTGGCGTAGCCGTCTGTCAAAAATCATTTAAAAAATCAGAGTCAGTAGGCTATTTCAGAAGTCCATTAGGCACAGTAGGAGGCGACTTTTTTCACGAATATGGCATGTCCTTTTGACCAGTGCTCGAAGTGGAAAAAAAAAAAGTGCCGGTACTCCCTTATTCACATATAAGCAATATTAACCCACCCCGGACCTACGACCGACGGGGGGGGGGGGGGGCGCGAACGTAACCCACTGCGGACCTACGACCGACAAGGGGGGGGGGCGCCACTCCGGTAGATCCGGAGTGGCGCCATTAGGGCAAACTAGAGTACCGGCAGCCTGTGACAAGTGCCGGTGTTACACCGAATTCTGCGACCCACCAAAATATGTGACCCCAGGGGGCGCTGTTGCACATTTTCTGCAACATGCGCGAGTTTGAAGCGTAGACAGGCATGAAGACGCTACAGTCAGTAAGACGCTATCAAGAAAGAAAGTATTGCCTGGTGTCACAAAACGAATATACCCATTCCGAGTGATCGATGACGATACCCTTTAAGCTCGTGCATGTTTCCGCACGTGAACGACTTCATGCCTGTCTGCGCTTCAAACTCGTGCATGTTGCAGAAAATGTGCAACAGCGCCCCCTGGGGTCACATATTTCGGTGGGTCGCAGAATTCGGTGTAACACCCGGTACTGCGTACCGGTGAGTACCGGCCCACTTCGAGCACTGCTTTTGACAACGATCCCGTGGAAGACGGTGCAGCATTACTGCGCAGAGAATTAAATATTAGTCGGGAGAGGGTTATCAGACCATAGATGTAGCCTTTCCAGACAATTATCATTTCCAGACAATTATCTTTTTCAGCGGTACCGTTTCACGTCACAGTCCATCATTTACATACACAACCCAATCCGTCCTTACATTTGCAACATTACCAACCGTAGTCATGCTCTCACATCCCAGCAGATATTGTGTGTTGCACTGCGTTTCTTTGCAAATGGAAGTTTTTTGTACAATGTCGGAGATGCAGAGCACTTGAGCAAGGCAACTGTATACAGTCAAATAGCCACTTAATATTTACTTTACAGTGTAAAACATGATCAAAATGATCATGCCGAGGTCTTATCTGTTCGAACAATGTTTTTATATGTCATCTTAAGCTGCTGCCAAGTGCGCTTCTCCCCCGCGGGATTGCACCTAAATGAAATAAATGAATAGTTACCATTCAAGCAGTTTTCCCCTGTAATATTATTGTGATTGCAAAGGACTACATTTAAACTTACGCAGCAGTGTTGCACTTCTTTCTAAAAACGTGTTGAAACTCGCCATATGAGCGCATTAGGATTTCCAATTCGAGGTTGGTGAAAAACGTAGACCTCCTCTTCCCCGTTGCCATGGTGACTCGTCGAATCGGGGCTCCATTGATGCTGGCTTTTTATAGTTGTGGTGCACGCGCTTAACTCTAGGTGAAACTACTCTGAGTTGATCAAATTAACTCAAATCCGCTGTTCTGGAACCGAAAACCCAGAGTTTTCTATTTCAGAGTAGATCAACTCAGCGTTTAGGATTAGATTCAGAGGTTGTTAAACCTGCTTTGTGAAACGGACCCCAGGTCAGTATCAGGTTTATGTTATCATGTATCTGCAGTAGGTTATAGAAATGGTTTCATGTTTGGTTAGCTGCTAAATATGTTCATACCTCCAGTCACAACATCTGGACTGGATAGAGGACATAGAGCATAGAGGACATACTGTAGGATGGTTGGATTGTGCAAATTACATTGCTAATACACAGAAAGAATCAGTTCTAGAAATAGATTTTTATTTTATTTTATATATTTTAAAAAGCAGAAAGTGGGACAGTTGCATCAGACTTATCATTTGGAGAAAAAATCAATAATACCAGACTACACAATTTTCCATTTATTTTGCTGTTAGTTTAAAACTACTTTTGAATATTTTGTATCTTACTGTTTGCTTCTCATGTCTTTCTCTCTTACCTCTTGACAGTTTCACAACACAATATAAAAGCAAATCTCAATAATTTAAAAGGACTGTTGGTGTTTCTTTTGTTTTAGCCATTTGTTTTGATTTAATAATTGCATATTGCTGTTGACTGTAACACAGACTTGCTTGAATTCAGCAGATCACAGTGATGTCTGCTTTTTGTTATTGTGTTGTAATGCAGTATAGACATGCCAAATTAAAGCTGTATTACCTCACAATAATATATAATGGATACAAATAAAAGACACCATATGAATATGAGTTGATAACCTAGCATGCGCAGGTATATTCATTTTTGTGCTGATATACAATACAATACAAACAGCTGTTTTGGGTGTGCTTGTGCAGAGAAGTAGGATGTGGGCCTTGCTGAGTAGTTGGCAGTAACACTTCCCAGACCTGGCAGTGGCTCTACCTCACTAACCAGGATGCTCCCCCTCACTGCAGTTGTCTGGGTTGTCCTCTGCAGGAAGTTATGGAGAACACAGGTAGCCTTCACACACTTCTCCACAACGTCTGACTGGACCTCAATGGCATGCCTGTACATCCTCCACTGGGAAGAAAGGATCCCAAAGGCATTCTCCACAACCAGCCGAGCTTCGGACAGACGGTAGCTCAATACCAGGCGCTCTCTTGGCAGGTTGGTTCCTCATGAGGTTTTTCCAGAGTGGAAAGTCCTTATCAGCAAAACATGTGCGGCTGGGGTCCTTGGTGGTCAGCTCCTGGTAGTGGCAGGACAGCAGGCAGGTGGAGGGTGCCAGATTGAAGCATTTCACCAAAAGCTGAGTTGGCAAGAATCCCACCACTGTCTGTTCATGCGTAGCTCCCGACATCCATCACCCAGAAACAATATTGAGCATCCACAACTGCCATAAGAACTAAAGAGAATGTTCCCTTGTAATTGTAGAGCTGGGATCCTGAGATATCAGGGGCTTTGAGAATGACATGCTTGGCATCCAGTGCTCCACAGCAGAGAGGAAAATCCCACCGCTCCTTAAATCTCTCTGTAATTGACCTCCACTTCTCTGTGGTGGGCACAGCCACCAATGGCAACATCAGGGACATGCTGGAGACAGTGGAGATCCCCAACACGGAAGCTGTTCGCCATGGTCCTGAATGAGTCACCAGTGGCTAGGTATCTACAGCATTGAAAACATTTAAGTTTATATAAGGTTCATACAGTGAATATTTGTTGATTTTGACACACCAATTATAGAACTGCCACTCACCGGAGACAGATGGACAGGCACTTGCAGCTAAGATGCAACGCCTGTAGTTGGTGTCCATCTGAGAACTCCTGGCACCAATCCTAGCTAACATGTCATCAACCTGGTAACGCTGGAAGCAGCAGTCATCCAGAGGCAGTTCCTGGAGAAGGCTGTGAAATTCACAGAGCTGTGTGCACCTCCGGATGATGTTATGAACCCAGACACGACGGCGCTTGGTTCTCCGATGTCTCTGGGACTTCCACAAGTCCACAAGTAAGTAAGTTAGTAAGTAAGTAAAGCTTTATTTATATAACACTTTTTAAACACAGTTACAAAGTGCTTCACACACAACAAATATAAATGAATAAGTAAATGAGGTAAAAGCAATGTTGCAATATACAAAAACAATAATACAAAATAAAATAATATGTTGGAAAATATTACAATTTAAAACAGCACCATACAAAAAAAAGATAAAACAGCTACAATATAGTTAGAAAATTTAACAATTACAATATAAAACACAACACAATGAGAGACAGACCAAGCTAAAACAAACCAAAAGAAATGACAGTCATGGAGACCTACAGAAAGGCTTGCCTATAAAAATGTGTTTTTAGAAGCCGCTTAAAACAGTCCAAAGACTCAGCCCAACCAAACCCCTAACCCAGATCTTATGGATTGGGGAAGGTGATTCCAGAGTGTTGGGGCCAAAACAGCAAAGGCATTTGTTTTGTTATTGGAGCAGGGAATGGATAAAAGGCAGAGGTTTGAGGAACGGAGTGGTCAAGAAGTGGAATAAATAAGGAGGAGATCGGAAACATAGCTAGGGGCAAGGTCATGCTGTGCCTTATATGTAATCAGCAGGATTTTATAGTTTATTCTGAATTTTACAGGAAGCTAATGGAGGGATGCAAGAACAGAGGTAATGTGGGACCGATGGCTAGTTTTAGTTAAAAGCCTGGCAGCTGCATTTTGAACCAGCTGTTTGCAATTTGGAGAAGCTTGACTAAAGTATGTGTAGCGGGAATTACAAAAAACTGTAGAAGGTTACATCTGATTTTTTGGATATTTCTGCGCTGAAGAAAACAGGACTGGACAAGCTTGCTGGCTGCCTGAACAAATGACCCAGAGTAAGCATGTACAATGAGAAGAGGACCCGGGCCCCTGTCCATGACATTCACCACAAACTCCCCAGCATCGTGGCCTGCTACATAGAGGTAGACAATATCATCATACACATCAGCTCTAATGACACCGTGGCACAACAGTGAAGATGAAGATTTGATAAAATTGCTTGATACCCACTTACACACTGGAAAATGTATAATCATCTCTGGTGTCCTTCCTATTGTAGGATGGGGTATTGGGAAGTGGTCTAGCCTTTTCACTCTCCACACCTGGCTTGAATGGTACTGTTCAGTAATTGGAGTCCCCTACATAAACAACTTTGACATGTTTTGGGAGAGGCCTGTCCTCTTTAAAAATGACAGCCTCCACCCGAACAACAGGGGCTCCATGATGCTGTCAGACAATATGAGTGCCTGCCTCAGAGCCTGACATTTCTATGCCGTAGGATATTGTGCTCCAGAGCTACCATTTTCTATCCACAACATAATTTCCTACCATAGGAAGAAAAGGACTGCCACTCACCCTCCCATACATTATAACCTAATTCCTGTTGCTATCCATCCAAATGTTGTTCCTGATCCTGTATATACTAGTTCTACATTGAAAATGGCATTTTACAATATTCATTCTCTAAAGAATAAGTCTTTTAACATAAATTAGATTATGTTGAAACATGGTTACAGGAGGATGGCCCTGCAGCCCTTATTGAAAGCTCACCATCTTCTTATAGCTTCTCACATGATGCACTTAACAGCAGAGACATATCCATTTGAGATTTTAGCTCATTTGAGCATCATGCCATTGTTTTAAAATGTGGCTTTCCTATACTTGCTCTTACTGTGTATAGACCAAAGCTATCATGGCCCTCTTTTATTGAAGCTCTCAGAACTTCTGTCAATCATCTGCACTAACTATGATTATATTCCCATTGTTGGAGATTTTAATGTACATGTTGACGTAGAAACAGAGTTTAAAAAAAGCTGAGTGCATGCATGTTCTAAATTAATTTGACCTTAAGCAACATGAATATGGCCCAACTCTTAATCTAGGTCATACACTTAACTTGGTCATCTCAAAGGGTCTAACAATCGATACACCTTTGGTTTTTGATTTAGCCCTCTCCGACCACTTCTGTGTTTTTTACTGTTATTATGTCTAAGGTTGATAATGCTACTGAACAGATCATTAAGAAACGCCATCTTACCTTTGAAGCAACTGCAAGATTTGTTAACAGCATTCACACACCTATACTGCCGCCCTCCTGTGATGATTTAGTGGATAATTATAGCAGCAATCTTGTGTCCACCATTGATGTGGTTGCACCAGCTAACATAAAAAGGGTTAGAGCCAAACAGACGTTGCGCTAGACTTTTTCGTTGTCCGTCATTTTGACTGACAGGGTCATAAAAATCCCGTCAATCTATTTTTACCAGTCACTTTAATTTTTTAAATGATAATAATGTTCAATAGCATTTAATTTTAATTCATTTTTCATTTTAATATTCAGTCCAAACAAGCTGAACAAATAATCCACACCGTGGATACACACATCAAGCAGAAGAATACGTAAGAATATCGGCCGCCAGGCGATTCACGTATGTGGGGCTTGACGGTGATTCATCACCACAATGCGGGGGGGAGCTAGTTGATCCACCAGTCAACACGTGGGAGCTAGTTGATCCACTAGTCAAGACGCGGGAGCTAGTTGATCCACTAGTCAACACGCCCCCAAGCGAACGAGTTTTCAAGGCGGCGCGATGCGGATAATTCGCGTATAGTGGGGCTTCTAGGTCCCACCTTCCTCCTGGTCCGCATGGACTTGAATCGCGTGCCCGCTTGCGCGTAATCAAATATTTCAAGTGGGTTTGTTGTTTCAAATGTTTCAACACTCAACTGCTGAGAGAGCCAGAGCCAATTAATATGCTCATCGCCACCAAGTGGTCAGGGGTGTGAATTGCAATCTGTCAAAATTACGGATGGCCCTCAGATTTTTCCGTCACCGGAAAAAAGCGGTCAATAACGGAAAATATTCGGTTAACGCGACCCCTGGAGCCAAACGTAGGCCACCATGGAAGAATGAAGATGTCATGCTTTATCGAGAAACTGTAGAAAAGCTGAACGGAAGTGGAGAAAGAGTAGGCTACAGTACCACTATGCCATTTATAAGCGGCATCTCAAGATGTATAACACAGCCATTCGAAATTCTAGGCGGGCTCATTTCTCTAAATTAATTTATGTTAATCTAAATAATCCAAGAACCCTTTTCTCCACCATTGACAGTCTGATAAATCTAGCCCCCAGAAAACAACTTGACTTCATCTCCATTGCAAAATGTGAGGAGTTTGCTAGTTACTTCAGAGATAAGATATCAACTATCAGGCTTGGTATAAGCAATAACATGTCTCCTTACTTCCGCAACGCACAATACCCTGCACTAACGCCTAAATGCACTATTCACACTTTTCCTATAATTGACCATGAAATGCTCAGACAAGAAGTAATGAACCTTAAACCATCCACTTGCACTCTTGATCCAATCCCCCCTTAATTTCTTAAGAGATTTTTGAGATTGTTGATTGCTTGGCCGAAGAAATGTTAGCCATTGTGAACCATTCACTGTTTACTTGTGTTTTTCCCTCATCCTTAAAAACTGCTATGGTAAAACCACTTCTAAAGAGAAGTAACCTAGATCCTCTCATCCCTAAGAATTACAGGCCAAACTCGAACCTGACCTTTTTAAGTACAATTCTTTAAACAGCTTAACCTGCACCTTAGTACTAGTTTCAGGGCTCTCCATAGCACTTGACAGCCCTTGTTTTCATGTTGTTAATGACTTAATGACGAATGTGGACTATAGCAAAGTTTCTCTACTAGTCCTCTTAGATCTAAGTGTGGCTTTCGATACTGTTGACCACAGCATTCTAGTGGCATTCTAGGCTGGAAAAATGGGTTGGCCTGTCTGGCAGTGTATGAGACTGGTTCAAGTCTTATTTATCTGGTGGAGACTATTTTGTTTCCCTCAGTGTCCACCCCTCCGATAAACATGTGGTCACTTGTGGTGTCCCCCAAGGGTCAATTTTAGGTCCCTTGATATTCAGCCTGCTATTATATGCTCCCACTTGGAAACATCCTCTGAGATCATAATGCTGATTTTCACCCAACTTTATATTTCTGTCTTTCCTGATGATTTATGCCCTAAATCATAAACTTTCAATGCATTGAAAGTATTAACGTATGGATGTCTCAGAATATTTTACAGCTTAACACAGAAAAAACAAGAAGTCATGATTATTGGACCCAAGGTAAAAAGCAAAAACATAACCAGCTAGGAATTTTAGGACAAAACATGAAGCCAAAAGTAAAAACCTTGGAGTGATTTTGGACCCGGATCTTAGCTTTAAATCACACATCAGTAATGTCACCAAAACAGCCTTTTATCATTTTTCGAAACATTGCAAAAGTACAGTCGCTTTTAATCCAGGGAGATACTGAAAAAATAATGCATGCTTTTATTACATGTCGTTTAGATTACTGTAATGCTCTCCTGTCTGGTCTACCCGAGTCTGCACTAGGGAGACTTCAGCTGGTACAGAACACTGCTGCACGCCTCTTGACAAAGCCAACAGGAGAGCACACATAACCCCTGTTTTAAAATCACTTCATTGGTTACCAGAACGTTCTAGAGTGGATTTTAAGGTTCTTTTTATTAGTGTTTAAATCAATTTTAATTACATGGCTGGAATGCTTTAAAGGTATGAGCCTAGTCGATCTCTCAGGTCCTCTGGTACTTGACTTCTTATTGTTCCAAGGACGAGGACCAAGATTTATGGGGAGACAGCCTTTGATTTATCTTTTTATTATTCTGAAAGGACTTTGAATTGCATTTACACGGAATGGTGCTATATAATAATAATACAGTTTGATTTGATTTGAAGTGTTAGTGTTAGGTTTACACTTGTGCATGTGAAATTTGGCCAGAAATAAAGTAACATTTCAACAGGCTGAGACCAGGCATATAACGGATGTACATGACTGGAAACACAGCTAAGTCACAACTCTACTCTGTTTTGGTGCCGCTATGGTGGACCGACCTCCCTGCTGATGTGAGGACTGCAGAGTCGATCACCAGCTTCCGCAAGAGACTCAAGACCCACCTGTTCAGATTTCACCTGGACCCCGCTTAGCATCCTTCCTCTACCACCCCTCTACCACAAAAAAACAACCTTAAACACTTCTTATATGTTTGTATGTCCTGGCACTTACATTTGTATCTTGCACTTAGTATCGTAGCACTTAGCATCTAAACCTAGCTATCTCTGCTGTATACTAGCAATGGGTTAACTTAGCAATTGGGCGTGCTTGAAAGTTGTCCTTGTGAAATCCTTACTGTACCGACAGCGATATAGTGTTGTACTTTCTTCTGACAAATGTACTTATTGCAAGTCGCTTTGGACAAAAGCGTCTGCTAAATGCCCTAAATGTAAATGTAAGTCTGGTCACATAGAATATATTAATTTGTATTTAATTTGCGTTTTTTTCAATTATTATTAATTATGTTTTAATCCCCCCAACGTCAGAATAAAGGGTGTGCTTGATTTTGTATTGGAACCTGCCGGAGTCAATGCATTCCTTAATAGAGATGAGAGGGTCCACTATTTCTACTGACTCCAGTTTGTACTCGAGTCACAAGTCAGCAGGGCATGCGGACCACAGACTTCCGGTCTCTGGAAGCCGTCCGCTAATTAGAATGGGGATATAATAATTTAATCGTACCGCTCTTCTAGACTTTCCAAGTGTTATTGGACCGAATGGATCAAATTCTGATAATGAAATGAATCATTGTGCAGGGGTTCCGATGCAAAAAAAAAAAAAAAAAAAGTATCTACCATTTTACAGGCCGAAATTGTGCGCATTTTGGACACCTGTCGGACCCCGAAGTTGTAATTACACGTTGCCTTCAAAGCCCAGCGCTGTTCCTGCGGGCTCAAAAAAGGAGCGAACCTGAAGTTGCGAGTCAGAGCCGCTCAACTGGAGGTGACAGCCGAGTGTCAAGTCACCCACCCGCTGAACCAGCGAGTTCAACCCAGTCCCCCAGGAAAATGATCCACATCATTGTAGGGCTGCCCCCGACTAAAGATTTTCTTAGTCGACTCTTAGTCGCCATTTGAAGCCAATAGTCGACTAATCGTCGCATTTTTAACGTAATTATTTTGATTTATTTTTTGGGGCATCAGAAAGTGTTTTGAGTTCCAGGGCGAGAGGGTTATAAAATAAACACTGTTAACCTTGTGCTACTTTACAGATAATACAACACCGTAATAATCAGCATTTAAAATATAATTTTTACTAGCGCATGCACAAAGCGAGCCGCCTATTAACGGCATGGACCAAGCGGTTCTGAAGGTTGTCAACCAGGAAGGAGACATGAACACTTTTAATAATCGTATTTAACCGTATAACTGCACACAACTTTATTTAAAAGCAATCAAATGGAAAACATGTTTGTATTTTCGTGTCCAGTGCGTGTGGGTGTGGCGCTCCTTCGGGGGAGCGGTTCATGTAAATAGCGGTGTCCAGGGAGGGTTCACCTTCACAGGCGTAGTTACTAGGGATGTGCGACTATCGTTTAAAAAAATACAAAAGTGTTTTTTAAAGTTAGAAAGATATTAGATATTCAACAGATATTCACACTCCGAATTACAGCAATCAGACATGGGGAACTAAAGCCGCAATCACTGGTATGAGTCCGGCGTGTCTAGCGGTGTCTACCTGCCAGGTGTCTACCTGCCCAGGTGTATTGGTCAGTATTTCTGCAGCGATGAGTTAAATCAGGGCTCATTGCGACCACGGATGTATTCGGTTTGCGATGCTCATGCTTTGTTATTTTTATGTTTTACTTTTTGATCGAAAACTTATTCGACTAAGCCTCCATCGATCGACTAAGCCGGTTGTTCGACTATTATGGGGTAGCCCTACATCATTGTGATTGAAGACTGAAAGACCAAGAGTTCACACAGGCCAAATGTTTATTTTTAAATCTCTGTCTCTGGCGGGCTCCGGTTTGGAGAGTGATTCAGCTCCGGGCTGGGCACTGAGTACTGAGTTGAAACAAGCCCAAAGTGGTTGCTTTTCTCACAGTCTCGCCTCGTCTCAATAGTTAGCACTAGTTAACACTAGTTAGTAGCAGGTAGGAGGGGAACGGGTTAGTGGAGACGAGGACGTGTCACTCCCGAGTCAGTAAAAAGAGTTTGTTATGGACGATTGACTCATGACTTGCACATCACTTTTCCTTAAATATGTGCTAAACCTGCTATTAAAACAAATCCGACACACGTAATCCTTAATATAGTGACAACAAAGCGAAACTGATTCATAAAATGCTTCCAATTATTTAGAGCACATTGTAATTTAGTATTTTAATGAACTGGTTGTGCGTTCACCCGGCGCCTCCACAGCGCTATGCTGGAGTTTCTGACTCTAGTCGTACAAACCCAAACCAGTCTGACCCGAAACATACATTCACATATAATGGCAGTCCTAAATATCAGTAGGTGTCAATATCAAACCAGTATGGGAGAGAACAGGCTGAAAGGGAGAGAAAGAGGAAGGAAGGAGAGATAGTTTGAGAGAGATAGTTAGGTCATGCTGCTATGGAGGCTATGGACTGGGTAGCAGATGTGTGTGTGTGTGTGTGTGTGTGTGTGTGTTTATTTTCTATTTCCCTCCTGGCTATCTGCGTACATGTTTGTTTTTCTTCCCATCTCTAGACTGTGTCTTGCTAGATGGTCTTCAACAATTGGTCAATTATGGGATTTGTTGATTTGTTTTGTTGCTTGTGAGTCCATTTTCTCTGGAAAGAAACTCTATTTAAACCGGACTCTTGTATGTGTCTCTTCTGATCGATGATGGAACAATCCTCTTCACACAAATCCATTTAGCCACCAGTAAAAATGGGGGACACACAAGCACACACACACACACACACAGGGTGCTATTATTTCAAGGTCATTGAAAGTAAATGTGGGGTGAATACTAAACTAAAAACAACAACAAACTGTTTCAAGAATAGGACATGAAATATTTCATATTAAACCACCTGGATAACTGGCCTTTAACAAGCTAAAGGCCAGTTTCATAAAGACCCATTTAAAAGGTCCCCTATCACTCGCATCATGTTTCTTTGTGAGCCGGGCTGTCAGAAGTGTCCCTTAAGGCTGGGGAAAGTGTGAGATTAGGTCTCAAGTCATTTTTTCCCCCAGAGTGTAATCTCTCTGAAATATGAATCAGAGAGCGATCGCATGTGGGTGTGAGAGTCTGAAATGCAACCAATCCTGTTTTCATCACTTGTCTGTCCGTTAGCCAATGAGGTTAGGGTATTTAAAAACAACACCCCCTGAAAGAGCGTGCAATTAAAAACATTTTTTTGTTTTGCATGACAAAACAGACACAATATGTACACACACACACACTTGTGTGTGTGTGTGTGTGTGCTTCTGAATGGCTTGGTGTTGCATTAGGATTCAAACGTGTTTTTCATATATGAGGACAATGTATTTATACGGTTCATTACGCTTGTACTCCCTCGTCTAGACTAAGTGTATGGCTTCCATTGCTGTTTGTGCACGCTCCTGACACCTTTACGCACAGTGCTGACATGTGAGAGTTATTAAAACCCTGCGTGAGATGAAGTCAGAGAGCTTGACCTCCACTGGACGTGGCCAGTATTTCACCGGGATGAGTGTGTGTGTGTACAGTTTATAGCACAGCCCAGGGTGGGCCTTGTGCTTGGGGTTTCCCTGGCACACCCCATGTGCAAAAGGACAAGCCTAACCCAGATCATTGTGTTGTTCCTCCAGGCAGGATAGCAGAGGGGCTGGCTAGGCTGTTCCACTCCCAGCTGAAAGGTTCTAGGTTTGATCCCCGATGGCTGCACCCTGCTCCTTAACCACATGACCATAGTAATTCAAGTTAGACACTTTTCACTATTTAGAAGCGTCTGCTGCTAAATAGTGAATAATAGTTAGTGAGAGTCTTGGACATTACATACATAACAAATGTGTGTGTGTGTGTGTGTGTGTGTTTGTGTGTGCGCTTGTGCGCGTGTGCGTGCCCGCCTGTGTCTATTTTTATGAAGTGAGTCAAGTGCGTAAGGGGTGAGTGGTCAGGGACACATTTGAGCGCGACACCTTATGTTCTCTCTCTTTGGCAGGTTCTCAGTATATCTTTCTCCCTCTGTACTCTTCATCCCTCCTCAATCTCTTCCTCCAGATCCTTTGGTTTTTATTCATAAGACGTCTTGTTGATGTCCGCCTCTGTTCCAATGTTGCCTCATGTGGTCTCAGGCGTGTTATTGTAACCAGACCCAGCAATGGGACCTGTTGTCAGTAGAGCAGAGGGCAAGGCTGGTTAAAGGTTAGAGCTATAGGGAGCTCCAATATGTGTTAAGTCTTAAGCTTCAGATGAAGGACAAGCTGCCCAGTGAACTAGGAATAAGCAGCAAAAAACAAGTCTTTCTTTAGCTTGCTATCCAAGAGGAAGCTGAATTGACAATAATATCAATTCCCTTTTAATCATTTAGTATGTGTTGGGAATAAAGTTACAGATGTATTGTGTGTGTTCCCATGTATATGGGCTGGCTTGTACTGTTAGTGTACCGTGTGTATGTGTGTGTCTGTGTGTGTGTTTGTGTGTGTGTAGTTCACAATTCTCTTAAAAAATAAATACACCCACCCAACACCTTTTCCTGTATTTGTGTGTGTGTGTGTGTGTGTGTGTGTGTGTGTGTGTGTGTGTGTGTGTGTGTGTGTGTGTGTGTGTGTGTGTGTGTGTGTGTGTGTGTGTGTGTGTGTGTGTGTGTGTGTGTGTGTGCAAGGGTATGACAATGCATACGCAAGAGGACGAGAATCTTCAATGGCTCTCTCTCTTTCTCTTCCTCTCTCTGCGGTCGTCACGGTGACATCAGCATCCTGCAGATGGAAAGGCTGGCCGGGTGCCAAAGGAGAGCGAGGGTAACATTACCCGTGTTCTCTTTCTCTTGCTCTCTCGATCTCTTGCTCTTTCGCTCTCTCTTTATTTGTCCCTCTGCTCCCTGTAGGCTGGATACTCTTTCACCAGTGACGTACACATCCTATTTCCTCTCCTCCTCTCGCTCACCCCCTCCACTTTCCTATGTGTTGTTGATGTTGTTGTTCGTGCCGTACCAAGTAGAACACAGCTGTCTAAAATGTTTTCACTTTCTCACTTCTTTAATGTCCGTATGTAGATGTACGGACCAAACAATTATATCTGGCTTCTAATTTGTTGGTGAATTAGTGAATGAACAGTTTTTTAAGGTCCAGGCTATGAGGTCACTAATGGAGCCGACCAATCAGGGAGAGGCAAATGGTTACTCTGTTGAAATGGGAAACATAAGAGCCATGTTCTAGCCAGTGGGCAATGAGAGCACGTTGTTGTCATTGTAGAAGGGTTGTGTTTATGTGCACATATGCAACAAAATGACCATAAATAAACAGAGAGGTTTCAAAACACTGCTGCTACTACAACACATACTGCTATTAATACTGCTCCTAACACTACTTCCACGATTAAACTGCAACTAATATAACTACAGCTACTTCTACTAAATGTAAATGTACTTTTATCACAACCACAACTGCTAAAAACACCAATAATGATTGTAGAACACTTCAATACCCCCGCGGAAAGTACTGCAAATTTGATCTGCTCAATCCCATTCGCAGTACTTTCTGTGGGGTACTGTAGTACTAACCTCGCTAGGCTCATTCTGTTCCCTTCTCCCAGCACCGAGGTCATGTGACCTCCCTCACGGTGCCTCTGACGCATGTCAAATGTGCAATAAATACTCCATGCTCTATACTGGGACTGTGTGTGCATGTCTGTTTGCGTGTGTGTGTGTGTGTGTGTGTGTGTGTGTGTGTGTGTGTGTGTGTGTGTGTGTGTGTGTGTGTGTGTGTGTGTGTGTGTGTGTGTGTGAACCCTAAAACAACCATGACATCATATATTATTATTAACTGAAGGGCCAGGATAGTCTAGTGGCTAGGGGGTGTTTGAGTCCAAGCCAAAAGGTGCAGGGTTCCATCCCCAATGGCTCCCTATTAGCAAGATTCCTAATCCCAATTTGCTAATTAATGACATGTATCTGTATTCACTTTCAGTCACTTTGGATTAAAGTGTCTCTGAAATTACTTAATAGTAGTAATAGATTACACACCATATAGACAACAAGAAGGGTGCTTACAAATGTGTATTTAACATTGACAGAAGAATATTATCACAGAATAAATACAGATAACATATCGTATAACTTATAAGCATTGCATTGGACATTTTAAATGATGCAGTTTCAATTGGGGCTCTGCTGAATATATACCAAGGGACAACAGGCTATGTGGTCATGTGATTGGAGGAGGTGAGCTAAGGTAACGGGGCTGCAGACTGATTACAGGTGCAAACGCTACACAGCTGAAGCCCTCTCATCCCAACTCAAATACACACACACGTGTGTGTGTGTGTGTGTGTGTGTGTGTGTGTGTGTGTGTGTGTGTGTGTGTGTGTGTGTGTGTGTGTGTGAAAGGCCATCCAAATCATCCATCCATCCACCTTTCATCTCTCCATCAAGCCATCTTTCCTTATTCCCATGACATGACCAGCTCCTTCATCTTTCCACCTCCTATTCCTCCTCTCCACCCACCTCACCCTGTTCTCCATCCACCCCTCCATCTCAGCCCACGCCTCGGGAAGCTCTAGCCCCCCAGAGCTCTGTCAGGGCACTCGATCCCCCTGTCATGTCAACACTGGTCCTTTCATCAGCAGCCCCTTAGCCTCTATGTTGACCTTTTACATCTGTCTATCTGTCTGTCTGTCTGCTGTGTTCCTGTCTGTCTGTCTATCTGTCTGTATCTCCCCTCCTAAGAGAAAACACTCAACGTCATTGCAACCAAAGACAACTGTGTTTATCTTGTGTGTGTTTGTGCCTGTGTAGGGTGTATGTGTGTGTCTGTTTATGTATGTGTTCCTGTGTGTGTGTGTGTGTGTGTGTGTGTGTGTGTGTCCCTGTGATATGCGGGTGTGTGTATCCCTGTGTATGTATGTGGATGCAGGTGTGAATGTGTGTGTTCCTGTGTGCGTGTGTGTGATGCTAGTTTTAATGTGTGATGAGTCCCTTTGTGAGGGTGTTTTGTGTGTATGGGAGTGAGTCAGTTTTTTTTTTTTAAAACAATTTGTATTGGTGTTAATGGTAGTTGCAGATGAAGAATACAAATGTAACAGTTCAACATTTTCCCCTTTAAACCTCCCACCCCACATCCATAATACAAGCCAGAAACAGTATGCAAGATACCAACACAAATACAACAATGACAAAAAGTTAAATAACAAAAATAATTATCATAATTAATAAAACATTTTAAAAAACTCAGTTCAGTGCAAAATACAAATTAGTAGATACACAAATATAGTATTGGACTAGTGTAGCGCTCCCCTCGGTAGTCATAGCGATGAGGGCAGGGCTTTTGGGTTCTTCTAATATATTTATCCACTATTCTTAACCCTGATTAACTCAGTTTTAATGTTTGTTTTGAATCTCTCTGTTTTAAATTACACACATGAACTGTTTTTAACTTACCTATGACTTCACCTTTAACCTCTATTTTTAACAAAGATTTTAAACCCTTCAGAACTCTGTATGTCTCAGAAATGAATGATTTACTCCTTTAAGGTAAGTAATGAAATACACAAACACAAGATTTTAGAAAACAAGTTCTCAATTATTTACTTAAGAAATGATTAAGGCAATGTAAATATAAAATACATATGAATGCTCTTTTTGTTTTTAAACCTTCACAATAAATTCCCTCTTTTTAAGGTAAACACTGTTTGAATTGTCCCTTTTCTCACAGGAAACACAATCAATGAATTAACCCTCTTTTTTAAGGAAAATAACACAATATGAAATAACCCTCTTTCTTCAGGTAAACACAGTAAATGAAATATTCTTTGTTTTGTTTTAGAAAAACACTGTACCAAAATATATGCACATATCAATAAACTTTTAACCCCAATGGATCAATGCAAAACCTTACATTCACTTAAATGCAAAATGTGGGCCCACACACCTTAATTACTAAAGCCGGCACTCTATTAACTTATGGAAAATAAACCAGGGTACCCCTTTAGTGCATCGATGCAGGCCTGGATGTAGCTTGGGTTCGTGGAAGCCTTAAAACACACTGGCTGCTTCACCCCGACTGGGCCACAGAAAAGAAAAAGGTACCTGAATGACCAGCGTTGTATCCATGCACACGGGCTGATGGCAGGAGAAGAGGTGAGTTGAGGAGAAGATCCGTCCGGAGGAAACGAAGACCCGTCACTGCCGATGTCGCGGTGCTCGCTCGTCGTCTGCAGCTCCACGCTCACTTTTCCCACAGTCACTGCCGAACAGGTAGCTTGCTGCTAACTTAGCACAGTCACGTGTGAGATACTAGTTACTGAATTAGTTGCTAGCGTCACGTCGTCCGCACTGGTTGAGTAGTTCACTCACACACACTGGAAAGTCACCACTTAGTCTTCTGGAGAGTCCGTGTTGAACGCCTCCACTAACTTGGTCACAAACTAGAATAAACAGTCTCTTTTCGTTACTGCTTTCTTCTTCTGTCTTCTTCCTTCTCGCTCCGCCGCTCTCTCTCCTCAGCCATACTCTCTCGGTCTTTTCTCTACTCTTTTAATTGTCCGTCCTGCAACACCTGCGATGTTACGTTCCGGTCGATCTCAATTAACCCCATAAATGCTGGTACATACTGTTTTTACAGATACATTATTTTTCAAATAAAACAATAAACATATAATATATATTTTTAAATTGCTTTTAACACTTTTATAACATTTTAATGAATTTCAACCTTTTTAATCACACTATTTATATGCTTGGATGAAATGATATTGCTTAATATTTTTAACCGGGTTACACTAGTTACAAAGACACCAAGACCTGACAGACAGGTTCAGTCTGGAGAGCCTACAGACAGACTGTCAACATAAAAAATGAAAGAATCTCTCACTAACCCCCCCCCCCCCCCCCCAACCCCCCTAAGCATAAACTTAATATTTTCTAGAGATAATATCTTTTAGCCAAACAGAATGCGGAGATGAGTGTTAAAGCACACACAGCCACCCCCCCCTCCCCCCCCCCCCCCCCCCACACACACACACAGCTATACACACATGAATACACCTAAAAAAAACACACATGAACACACCCTGACACACCAACACAAACACACACACACACATACACACTGGCTTTAATTCAATATAGTTTCTTCTAGTAAACTTCCTTGTGTATTTTCCTTATAGTATGGATCATAAAGACCGTGTAAAGCAAATTCTGAGATTTGTTTCTAAACACATTACACATGTTAGAATGTCATTGTTGAAAACACATAAGACTTGACTGTATAACCATTACATGTTGAATTGTGGAGTTAGGTCAGAGAGCTTGACCTCCACCATTTTTCTATTTTTCACCATTTTATGGGCAGGGCTTAAAGGGTACATAATGAGCACTAACCCTTAGCTTTGCCCCGCCCCTAACAACCCGAGTGCAGTTGCGTCACTACTTGTCATGCTCAATCGCAAGTTTGACAGTTATTATTTGACGGTTGAGATAGGCTCCGCCCGCCCCGGTTGCAAATGGGCGTGGTTTACCTTCAGCGGACACACCCCCAGCATCTCAGAGCTGATTATAATGCTTTTTTCACGATTTTGAATCCTAATTTTATATACTTGCCGACATTTTTAATCATTCAAATTTGGCTGGGTGGTTAACAACACATTTTGACTTTTGGTTTACACAGACTTTAATCCTAATCCCCCTGTCTTCAAACATCCCATAATAAACAGCGGTGTGGAGGCCAGGGGCTGTTGTCACAGATGCACCGTGGCAACATCTGATGGTCTGTCTCAACTCTTAAGAAACATTACAACACAGCAAGCAACCTTGGTGCCTCAGGACCAACAAAGAAGAATACAGTATGACATAATATTATAATGAGAACAGCTTCCCATAATTCAATGCAGCCTGTAGAAAGTCAGAGCAATGTTAGCGGTGCTTATTACATAGAAGAGATGTTATCACTGGACAAGTTTTAACCTTTGGTCGTAAATAGTGTAGGTTGTCTGTAATATTAACTATGTATCCATTTACCGTGTTCATGTCCACCACCACATTTTCATCATAAGTAGTTGAGTGTTGTTTTGTTAAAGGTCTCCTTCACCGGTAAACCGTTTTTACTTGCTCCTTTTGGAATATGATAGGTCGCTCCTAGTTGCATATGCATGCTGCACATGGAAAACGTTCTTCTACCCCCATTGCATGCATTAGCCAATGTAAGAACATAGACGGACGAGGAAGTCAGAAACGAGGAAGTGAGAAAATGCCCAACATTCTGACGTATGAATGTGTATGAATATTCATGACCTCGCCTACCTTGGCTTGAGACTGCCCTCAGGAAAACAGTATACGGCATTCACTGGCGAAGCCAGAGGGGTGGCTTGGGGTGGCATGGGCCACCCCTGAAATTCGATTGGCCACACCAGGTGCCCCCCCCCCCCCCCCCCCCCGTCAACAATCGCGCAGCATTGCAAAGTCATTATTAGATACTGGCCCCCCCTAACATACCTTGGGCCACCCCCTGGCCACCCCAAGTAAAAAAGTCTAGATCCGCCACTGACGGCATTTCAGAATGTTTGTAAACAATAAGCGTCAAGATACTTCTGTTAAAGGCCATGGTGCAGGTTTAATTTTCTAATGAATCTGCGTATTTGCTTGTTGGTAATAAACATTTAAACTGTTATTCATTGTATTTGATGTTGTTGGGTATCACAAAACGTAATATAATACAAAAAGGTTGTTTTTTAGCCGTCTATATTTTAGCAGTTCGCGATTGATTCTCATTTCCCCCACAATGCATTGCATGACGTCACATCGGTGAGACGACAGACCAAAGCCCGCCGTGAGACCATTGAGAGAGATGAGTAGAGAGAGACTAGTAAGAGATTGTTCAGCAGATTATACAGATAAATACATATATATAGCCTAGATAGAGAGATAGATAGACAGATAGATAGACAGCATAGAACGATACATAAATAGATACATGGAGAGAGATAGCCAGATAGCATAGCATAGCATAGACAGATAGCGTAGATAGCTAGATAGCTACACCCTCGAACCGGTATAATGCCGGGCTACTGTGCTTGTGCCGGTTGTAAGCTGGACACAGCTCCATGGCTTCCCGAAGGACAAGGCAACCCTTCGACAGTGGGTCCACTTTGTCCGAGTTAGGCGGGCACATTTTTCAATGACCTCCGTCACCGCCAATACCAAGATTTGCAGCGCGCATTTCAAGGAGGAGGACTACGACGAAGAGGACGCCAGAATGGTATCACTCGGGTTGAAGACCGAGAGGCTGGCAAAGCTGATTCCGACCACCGAGCCGTCTGCACAGCACCTCTCTGCCTGCCGCTACCACACCGAGAGGCACCAAGAAAGCAGAGATGCTACGGTAAGCCTCATGCTAATGCATGTACTGTTTATCTGCGCGTTAGCTAACCCTGTGCATACTATACCGTGTTCCCTTTGACACCGCCGCCACTACAGTCATGATCAGTCTGAGATTAGAAAAGCACATTTCGTGATTCATGAAACTAAATTGTCCTGAAGTAAATGTCCAAAAGCTTGTCGTATCTAACTAGAAAGCACCATGGCTAGTGTTTGTTTGGATCACTGGTGATCGTCAAGCGGCTTTCACAACAGCGCGTGTGTTTGACTATTACGGTTCTCTTATGTATTAACCGTGACTGTGTCGCTGACCCTTTTGAATTTGTTTGCGCAAGATGTTGATCGATGCTGCACAGCAGGAGACCGCGGACAGTGTGAGACCGCGGACAGTGTCGACGTGAATGACCCCTTGCCCTCCACTTGTGACACTGGGACACAGTGCAATGTGAAGCCCCGTGGAAGGTCTCACGGTAAATGTTGGGTATTTTGGGTGGTTGATATGCTGTCTAAAACATACGTTTCCAAAATCTATGCATACAGGACATTTCCATACACAGATGAAATTAATACATAGCCTATGTCAAAACATAACCACGTAGATTTGCCATGATTGTCATATGTTTGGGTATGTTTACTACCTCTGCCACAGCTGTGCAGGTGAACCTGAAGCCCAAGATGGTCAGCGTGGGGACACAGACCCAAACTTCCCCCCCCTCACTAGTCCTGAACAGACCGATGATGAAGATGATCCGTCTGTCATCAGCGATTCATCGTGGGTGCCTGGAGGACATATGTCTGAGGATGAGGAGGAATTGTGTGAGGAGGAGCCATCTCACACCTGTGACCCCCACCAAAAGTGAGATAATTTAAAGCCAACATAGACCAACTTTGCATTTTCCTTTTTGTGTATCTGGTAGAATTGAATTCCCCCCCGCTCTCTTTTTTGTTGTAGTGGCATTGACAAATTCATTGTTTGCCAAGAGGTGCTCATGAGCCTGTTTGCCCTCTGTCCGGCCTGTTGTGAGAAGTCGGATAGTAGGTTTTGTATACACAGCAGGCCATATCTGATTAGAAAATCAGAATATCTAATTAAAATGTGATAGCCCTGACTGTCTGCCCACATTCAAATTTGTCTTGCCAGTTAATTTACAATGTATGTACCAGGCTTTAGGCTGTGGGTATATGATGCCATCATAAACATCATGTGTGTTTCATTGAAAACATTTGACCAGTAATGTACCGTACTTACTCTATATTGAAACCTGATATACTGTTGATTACTCTTTTTTTTTTCTTTTTTACATATCTAGGTCTGTGCATCATGTGGCTACCAACGTTTCTGGCAAAACCAGCCAATGCTCCACAGGAACATGGTGTCTCGTATTTCGGATCCCACAATGTGCTCCAATGCTCACATATCCCAACCAATACCTTTAAACATTTATCATTCATAGAGTTACATTTATGCAAAATACCAATTAATTATGGGTGTGATAAATGCCCACAAAGTTGAAAGTTTAACTAGATACAAGACAGATTGTACTTGACAGTATGGATATGATCTACATCCAAGTCCAAAGCTGTTATATAAACAGAATTTAGAATTCAAGTTTAGGCATTGTACAGATTCAAACAGACATTAATTGTTATTGCGATACATAGTCTCCCTAGAAATATTTTACAGCATAAAACTGGCTAATGCAGAACCAGCAGTTAGCTAGCAACGGCTTGGTGGTGGTTTTCTGCATGCTGCATGTTATGTTTTCTCTTTGTGTGCTGTTTATTGCTTTGTTTTTTTTACTTAGTTGTTGGTGGTGGGACCTCGCTGCTCTTGTGCCTGTCTTTAGTCACTGTACCCCATGTGGTTTTGCAAGGGGTTCTGCATGCTGCATGTCTGCCTGCTGCTCATTGTGTGTGCTGTGGTTTTATTTCTTTTGTTTGCATGAAATGTCTTTTATACAATTCAACATAGCTTACCAATCATTGTACCTGGTAGTGCCTTGTCTACAGGTCCTTTTCGGATTCTGATTTTCGCACAAGATTACAATCAAGGAAATGTTGCAAAAATGCTCCCTTTACATCTCCATTTGACACTTTTCCCCATAATTCCTTGTAGTATTAGTAGGAAAGGGAGTAAGGAATGATAACCCGAAAAGGACCTCTGTGTGTGCTTTTGTCTTTGGTCTTGCTCTATGTGCTTTTGATATCACTGCATGTATGTATGCATGCATGTGTGAGAGAGAGAGCTGACCCTCGGGTAAGACCACACTTACATGTTGACCACACTTATACATGTTGATTCTTTTTGTGCCTAACCATTTTTTTTGATTTGTTTACTTTATCAGGAACTTTCCAACCTGTCTCTTTGTTCAGTAATATACTTGGGATAAACTAATAAACTGTTTTCATTGGAATGTACGTGTTCTGTGTATTTTATCACATTTTAAGGGCCGTTGAGCGATCACAACAGAACAAGCATGACATAATTCTTGAACTGAAAAATACTTGATTTTATTCATGTTGTGCCAATACGGTTTTTATTCATTGTCATCCAAACGAGGCCATTGAAAGCCATGATAGGTCTAATCACCACTCTGAAATTGTAGCCTGATGGTTGAAACCAGACAGGAGGGTAGAGGCTTCCTTCTATGAACACCGAGAACGCCATAAGGCCAGCGTATAGCCTGCCTGTACGCTGTGTACCGGTATTGCCTAGGGATAAGTAGGTTGGAAAATTAATTGTATACCTGTTTGTCATGCATGTTTATGCAACACATCTCTAGTCTAGTAATGGTAAAATAAACAAACAATGAACATACTCGTGCCTGCTGGCTTGAAGGGGACCATGATCCTGCCTGAAATGTGAGTAGGTTATCTTTAGCACAAACGGATTCAGGCAGCATGCCTCAAAT
This sequence comes from Merluccius polli, assembly GCA_030340625.1. Lineage (NCBI taxonomy): Eukaryota > Metazoa > Chordata > Actinopteri > Gadiformes > Merlucciidae > Merluccius > Merluccius polli. The sequence goes on from JAOPHQ010000016.1 coordinate 51,187, forward strand.
CCTGGATGCTGAGTTAGGAACGTTAGATCTGCTGGCCGCGCGGTGAGCTCCTCGACCAGCGACCAAAACGCACTCACTTCCCTACAGCACAAGCTCTCCACCACAGTTTCCATGGGACGACACCGCCCGCACAGACACGCTTACTACTCTCTCCCTCTCCCGGTAAGCAGTACCCTGATGGGAAAAAAGTGTTATTGTATGCACTGCTGTTCATAGACCGCTCCAGCGCTCGTTGCTGCGATCTAAATGGTAGCTAGCGACTGACCAGCACACTTCGCCAACTCTCCACTCATTCTCCTCTGACCATGCATTTCATTGTCTTTGACGGCCATCGGCTCTCATTCGCCCTCTCACTTCTGACCGGTTCGAAATTATATGGCTATGCTAACATAAATGTTATTTGTGGGTCTTGCCACCTCTTCCTCATCCCAGTTAGACGCCGTAGTTCTAGTACAAGGCTGAGGCTACTTCCACCACGTCTCACCGATGTGACGTCATCGCCGAATTGCGCTAAAAATAACCGTTACGACCAAAAACTACACTTTAACACAATTTTGGAGACATTTCTAACTTCATATACATATCTTGAGTGCTTTATGTACCCATTAATCGAAAGTGGTGTTTAACCTGCACCATGGCCTTTAATGATACTAAAGATAATTATACTAAATGATACTAAAGATAATGCTACATCTCTTGGTTTCATTAAAAAAAAGTATTACGTCGCTATCATTTTCCGTTCCGGAGATAGACGCGAAAGAGTCCAGCAATACCCCGACTTCTGAAACAACATGTAACACACGTTAACCTGTAGGCTGCCTTAAACCTGGGTTTGCTCAGTGAGCACAACCGTATAATAAACGTTTAATGTGTAGCCTATTGTAGCCGTAATGAATTACGACGACTTTATTCTCGTAATTTAATGAAAAACAAATTCTTAATGTGGCCCTAATACTCCGTCGTAATATATTAATGAGACTTCCCATATCCGTATGAATTAATGAGACGTCACGTAGCGCCCCGCAAGAAGAAAATCATTCATTCAAGCCATGTACTGTTTTCTCCATCGCTCTGCCCTGTCAAATGATATGGGGAGGGGTTTGTTTACTAGTTCTGCCATCGGAGAACGCTTCGTCTTTTGCCACCCGGAAGAACTTATATTGTTGTTGTGACGTCGTGGTGATTTGTCGTGTTGATAACATAGACATCTTATATCATGAATGTATCTAATGGATGTATATAGTAACATATGTATAAGATGTCTATGGTTGATAACGCACTAGAGGGATCACTCGCCTCTGACTGGCTAACATCACTGTGACGGACAGTGCTGTTAGCCAATCAGAGGCAAGTAATTTAAATGTCATGAATATTCATGAGTAAGAGCCGAAAACCTCTCGTTACCAGAGCATTTTTTTCACCAAAACCGGCTCACAGGGCATTCATTAATACTAGAGACCACTGCAAAATTAACGAAAAAACGATGAAATTAGACCTTTAAAGTAGGAAGATAGTTGAGACTGGTTAAAACTGAAACTGTACATACTGTATGCACACACATTTGGACAAGGGAAGTGTACCATAAGGGCATTGAAATACAGCAGTATGTGTTTTCTCTTTATCTCACACACACACAACACTGCCTGCGTAGATGTTTTCGAAGAGATTGCTGGGCAATTTTTAGTGCAGTTTCAGGCTGCCGAGAGAGAGAGAGAGACAGAGAGAGAGAGAGAGAGACAGAGAGAAAGAGGTGTACAGGTGTGAGCAGAAGGACTCTGTCAGCAGTTTTTCCAGTAATGTTCTTCAGATCTCTCTCTCTCTCTCTTACACTTTCAGACACAAATTCAATGCTTATTTGAAAACACAAAAAACACAGTACCCGTTCAAAATGTCCTTGTTCGGAACGGGCCGATTGTTGCAGCTTTCTTGAGAACCGCTCATCCAAACCACTTCACACTCGACACTGCACTTCCTTGGGTCCTCAGCAATACACAATACGATCGGATCGACGGTTGTCGAGAAAATCGAGAAGAGACATACCGACACACCGACATATGGAGCCTCCATTTAGAGTTCCATGCCTTTTTGTAACATGACAAAAAAGAGATATGCATTTTTGATAGATTGATATGGCTAGATAGATATTGATCTATAAGACTGTGGAGTGTGTGTGGTTGATAGCTGGTTTACAGCTAGACTCTGGGCTGGGTGGGGCTGCACACCTGTGGTGCAGAGCAATCATGGCACCCAGGATAAACCAGCTATCACCACACACACTCAGGAGAGAGCCACTGTCATGGCAGCTTGTAATATCTGCTCGGTGTAATTCATCTTGCCATCACACTCGAGGTCATGCTGTTATACTGAATATCAGCACGGCTGTGAGGGACTGTAATCAGTCCCTCTCATATGATATTGCTTATATATATATATGTGTGTGTGTGTGTGTGCGTACATATGTATGTATGTATATATGTATGTATGTATGTATGTATGTATGTATGTATGTATGTGTGTATGTATGTATGTATGTATGTATGTATGTATGTATGTATGTATGTATCACATGTATATTTTTGGACTCCATCTAACCATCCATAATAGTGACGCGGAAAACTAACCTTATGTGCCTTCCCATAATTCCCTCTGTTCGTCTACCTTTTCTTGGCACGCTGTCAAATTCACTCACCATACACTGGTGTAAGTGGAAAAAGCTGTCAAAGATGTGTTTCCATGACAACCACCGTCGAGCGACATGGAGACAGCCGTATAAGGAAATATCGGTGAGGGTGTGTGTGTGTGTTCATGTCTATGTGCGTGTGGTTATAATAATAATAATAATAATAATAATAATAATAATACATAGTATTTATATTGCGCCTTTCAGTGACCCAAGGACGCATGTGTTATGTGTGTGTGCGTGCATGCGTGCACTGGTCCACACCAAGCGTGAAGGGAGTTTGGACCTTGATATGTGAAGTGCGCTGTGTGGGTGAAAGGTGAGTGTAAATATCTACCGTATGGATTTTTTCCCTCATCCTATAAACGTGCAGAAACATGTCTAGGAATGGAGTGCACGTGAATATGCACGCACACGCACACACACACACACACACACACACACACACACACACACACAGGGGCACACGCTGTGTATGTATTTTACTCAGGTGACCTGATCTTTGCTGTCCTCATACCTATCAGCACTACCGTCAATACATTTGTTTCTTTTTTATGAGTGGAGAAAAGGGAGGATCCCTGTGTGCATGCTGTTACCTGTCCATTAAGAAAACAATCATGAAGCAAAGTTATTGATGAGCATCATTTAGGTGACGCAGTGCCCACACTAACAAACTGGCTTGCTATTGGTGTCGTCATGACATAATGGGCTCATTACCTGACAGGAATGTCTTTGAGACCACAGGATTCTCTGAAAGATGTTACATGACCATCTGCCTACCGCTGAGTGAGTTGATGTGTGGATGCTAACCTTTACAAGATGAAGGGTTGGTATTTTCCCAAACAAGTTGGGACTGTGAGATAATCAGATTTAAAGTTCCCACAAAAATTGTGCCCAAAAATGTATTTGTGCTTACTTCTGGTATACGGCTGTATTAAGTTATGACACATGTATGCCTGCACTGGCGTTAAACTGACAAGTATTTCATCCAATTGCATTGCTCTATTGTCAACTGTAACTCATTGCATGGTGATTGATAGCTAGCTTTGGTTTTTGATGGATTCAAATATCAAGGCTAGCTTGCTGTCAGTCAGCGCAGCAATGGGGAGAAGCTGCTCACAAAGTTGTACCCTAGCCACCACGACAAACCCTCCCATTTTATGTCCCAAGCTATGTCCCGCCCCAACCTCTGGTTTTATGCACCTATTGTGACTCACAAAAATTCCCATCCGACTTCTGTTGGATGGAGCCTTTCAACAACTGCCCTGCTTATCTGTATCAACGCTTTTGAGTACCGTTTGCTTACCTCTCTGCCCGGTTTCTTTTTATACAATGTTATGTAAAGCAACATACACCAACCTGCCTTGGTTGCGTGTGGCTCTAAGTTTTTCATTTCTTTTTTCACCTCCAACAAATCCTGCGAGACACTCCACACTTCTCTTCAAAGTAAAAGCTCTGGTGGCAATTTGAAGATACAATCTCTCTCTCTAAGGCACCAATTTATAAGGCCTATCCAGTCTCCAGGGATGGGAACCCGAAGCCTCGTAAATATCGAAAACTTAATGAATCTTTGCTCCCCTTTTACCATGTCAGCCCCCCACCTACCCCACACCCCACCCCCTCCTCTTGCTCCCTCTGACAGAAGTGACATATGGCAGGAGAACACTACTCAGCCTTCTCTATGACACGCCAGACCTCCTCCTCCAAAAGGAGCACCTCCCTGACACCCTGGTGGCTTCTGGGAGACGTATGCAGAGGAAAAGAGATGGGAGTGGTGGTGGTGGAGGAGGGGGGTGTATCAAATGTACTAATGTGTCTGCCAGGGGGAGGGCAGGGACAGGGAGTTCGGAGATTGGTTATCCGTGTTCTGCGGAGGGGGACAGCTCATAGGAATGAACATCTGTCACTTTGATGGGGCCGTCGTGTGAGGGAAGCCCATGTGTCTTCCGCCAAAGGAAAGGTTGCCAATTTTTCTGCTCGCAGGCGGTTTCTCCTTTTATGATGCAGTCCTTGGGTTCTTAAAATGGTCAACGACCAGCTGTAATGGAAATGCCAGCCGTGGCGGAGTGAAACCTAATAGATTGGAAATCAATAGTTTGTGGTCACAGGTCTGGTCGTTGGGCCCATGGTTTCTCAAGCCAGTGGAGATTGGTTGGATCCGTTTTTCCTAATGACACCCGTCCATATGCCAAAGTGAGACCAATTGATGCATATAAATGGCTTCAAAACAATATAATTATTGGCTGAAATGTTATAAAAATATATCATAGGATAGCATATTTGCAATAACTATCATTATCTTTGTCATACTTGTGATCAAAACTAAAAATATAGATTGGTATGGTCACAAGCTTTGGTAATAAGCCATACAAACAGTTCTATGACGTGTGTTTAAGGAGCCTATGCAGTTTGGCTATTTTGTTTGCCAACCCTAGTTTCAGTTTAATGATGTGCATCCATGTATTTTTCTCCTCTCCTCTCTGTACGGTAAGGCGTTAACTTTTGTCCCTGCTGGGCTATATTGGTTTGCTACTCTGTTCTCCCTAGAAGATGAAGAACACATCCCTTGGGTGTTGAAATGACAATGAGACTCTGTGGAAGCTCCATTTACCAATCTCACAGCATGACAGTCATGATTCCATTTTGAACTCTTCGCTAATCAACCATTATTCTCATCTAATTCTTATTATACTCATCACTTCTTTTAGACGTGATCATTTTACATAACCTTACATGTTTTTTGTTGAGGGAAAAACTTTAATAACGATTAGCCTACTCATTTTATTGTAACACCATTATTGAGTATGTCTGCCCATTGGGCTCCTAACCATCCCTGGAAGGTCTTCTGAGATTCTTCTCAAGAGATTTTTTTTTACCTTCAGAGGGCTTAATTAGGGGGTTGGGGGGGGGGGTATAGACCTGTGAAGCCCTTTGAGACTGTAATGGTGACTAAAGGCTGTACATGTTCATTTGACTTGACTTGGCAATTCATTTTAACAGTGGCTGGGTATTGTATACCCAGTGATGTATGTCCAATGTCGGAGTGACCTTATGATGCTGTTTGTCTAATGGTCATTTTGTTCTGGGTAATGCAAAAATACTGTATACAAGTCAATGGGAATGCCTTCAACCTTAGGACTGCACATCAATACATCTGACTTCATATTATCCCTCAGGAGTTTTTTTTTTCTCCCTTGAGGTCGTTGTCTTGTCTATATGTCTTTCATTTCCCCGTTAAGGGAATATTAAAACTCAAAGAGACGTATGTCAAAGGGCAAGTATTTCCTGATTGTCTCTCACTAGAATGACTGCTAGGTGGCTAATTTGCGTTAGCTCCACCCACGCACCACACACAATTTATGACTTTTGGCTCCATATTTGGCACTTTAAGGGCGGGAATTGAATTGCCGCCTCACAATCCTCTATGGCCAAAACTAATTAATACTCAATCCTTATTAACTTTAATTAAATAAAACTGTCAAACAGGACCTCTCAAAATAAATAATATGGAGGTGAACTAGCCACTGAGATTCTAACCGAATGAAAAATAAATGTATTTGCTTTATATAATGAGAATGAAATCATCACTTTTTCCATTGACTTAGAATGGTGACCGGCCTGTAACCCAGTATGTCCAGTCTTTGATGCTACTTGAATAAAGTAATGGCCGCTTTTTGAAAGGCAAGTGCTTGAGTGTAAGATGATGACCAAACTGCAGTAGTGTATTTCTGGTACTTGGGGATACACTATGGTGGAGTTGCCATCCACTGCCCTCAGTCACAGTCATACTAACTGATCACCACCATGATGTTGTTGATGTTAACCTCACGTTACTTATCAAGAGAGGAGCTGTGACCTTTTGTTTGTGTAGTATTTGAATCTTTGCGAGCATGTGAGTGTGTGTGATTTTTGTGCAATGGATCTCCCACAGCAGTCAGCCCAAGCAATATTACAATATCTCTTCAGTTATGTGTGTGCCATGTTTTTATCAATTTGGTTCGTCTGCTTTTCTTAATTTCCATAATTTCTTAACTTCCTCCTCTTGTTGTTTCCCTGCCTCCATTGATCCACTGCTTTTAATTCTCAATATTTTAATTATTGTTTATTGTGTGCTTTGTTTTTAAAGGTGCGATATAAATACAGTGTGTTATTATTTTATATAGTGTATTACAGCTCTGATCTCAAGCCTTCATCAATGAACCACTCAGTATGTATGGACAGCTGATTTAATGTGCTGAGAATGTGTCTGCACAGGTTGCCATGGCTTTCTCCCTGGGCTAGTGTGTGTGTGTGTGTTTGTGTGTGTGTGTGTGTGTGTGTGTGTGTGTGTGTGTGTGTGTGTGTGTGTGTGTGTGTGTGTGTGTGTGTGTGTGTGTGTGTGTGTGTGTGTGTGTGTGTGTGTGTGTGTGTGTGCACACGGAAGACTGTAAAATTAAAAAAAGTAGAAATGAAAGCCACCATTATGCTGATCAACAGCTATGAATATAATTAATTTTAGATTTCTATATTTAAGTCGTCTTAATCATATTTATTTTGCTCTCCTCTCCTCTGATTTCCGCCTCTGTCTTTCTACCCCTGCTCTACGATCGCCCTCATTATTGTTTTGTTTATTCACACAATGACAAACTCCGTCCACAATTAAGGCTTTTCTGTCTGGCCTCTGTCATTCTGTGTTTAACAGCAAGGCTGTCTGGCCGCACACCATCTTAATTAATCCTCATAAAGAAGAGGGGTTTCTTCCACTGCAAGGCTAAACTAAGAGAGAGAGAGAGAGAGAGAGAGAGTGTAAGAGTTTATTATTCAGAGTTTTCAATGCTAGATTTGTGGGTGGTTGAATTTGGGCTGTTCAAACTTTGATGAGTAGAAGAGCGAGATGCTTTTTATAAAACTCATTTTCTTAGTCTAAGAAAGCAGCATAAATAGGCTACTGTTATGCCAGAAATATTTGGTTTTAATATGTACATCTAGTTGCACTGTTAGTTAAAATGCACGTTTGTCATATTGTTGCCATTCTGTTTGCAGTGGCTTAGCATGTTCAGTTCATAATCACACACACACACACACACACACACACACACACACACACACACACCTGACACACACACACACACACACACACACGCCCAAACCTACAGCACTTTTCCAAGTGAGACACTTACCTGTACTTGTCCTGTGTGTGTGTGTGTGTGTGTGTGTGTGTGTGTGTGTGTGTGTGTGTGTGTGACGACAAGGTTAGCATGGGAGTAGCTTTAGTAGGTTATAAATAGCAGAGCTAAGAGGCGATGGGAACTATAGCTGTGGCGCTAAGAATAGGCCAGACTGTAGAAGACTGTAGTGTGTGACAGCAGGCAGGGAGCTCACCAGCCACCCTCCACTCTGACACACCGGCACACTGGGAGGGGATTAGGGTCATCTCAGCTTCTGACCATGGCCAAAGCTAATATGAGCTAGCTCATGCTAATAGAGGTTAGCAATTGCTAATAAAAGGCAGATGAGAAGGAAGGGCTGTGTGTGTGTGTGTGTGTGTGTGTGTGTGTGTTAAAAGTGTTTGGAATGAGAAAAACTGTTTGAAAACTTGGCTTTGGATACAAACTTGCAATTCTGCCCAGGAACCTTTGCATCATAAAGCTAAAAACGCTCAGCCTGGATTAGCATCCACTAGCCCACAGATTAACTATTATAATTATTAGGTTACTATGAACATTACAGTGTAATTCAATTCCTTTTTGATAAAGTGAACGTGAGTGGGAAAACCTTGAACATCCCAGCAAGATAAGTGTCCCTAAAGATCAAAAGAAAACCAGCCATAATTTGAACTTCGATGACCACTTCCCGTCTCCAGAGGAGAAGTTTTTTGAAATTTAAATTACCATCAGCCGAGGCTGCCATTCCTAGCTCAGCCTCCGTGACCAACCAGAAATACATTTTTAACCTGTATTGACCCTACTGCATTTTTTTTTCATACAAAGCAAGGTCATAAAAGATGCGTTTAAAAGGCTGCAGATCCTGGAGGACAGAGGCTGAGTGGAGTCTAGGCGCAGATCGTCGATACGTTTAAATAAGTTATTTGAAAAGCCCAACTCATCTCACAACATCTTGTCAATGCCTCTCCCACAACATAAACATTTTAAGGTTTTATGGATCCTTTTGCTATGTGGTTATTGACATAAATGGGTGCCATGAACAAAAAAACAACAAAAACCTTGACACATAACATCAAAATGGAGATGTGTTTTGTGTTGTTGGTTTACATTCTCAACACTGGCTACAATCTCTTGTGAGTGTTGATAATGGTCAGGTCACTCACACCATTTGTTACTCTTGGTGGAGTTTATTAACATTTATAAAGCCATGCCCTTTTTCCAGATTAGAAATTCACCTGGGCGCTCTGGAAATCAAGTAGGTAGGGTTTTAGGTAGGGTCTGTAGATTGCTAAGAGATCAGGGTAGGAAATAAGCTTTTTTCATAGACTGTTAAATAATTAAGTCAATCAATAAAGCTGCTCAAAGCCAAATGTTGCACAAACACAGATATATATATATATATATATATATATATATATTATTAGTAACCTACCAGGTTCTGAAAAACCTGCTTGATCTCGAAAATGTGAACTAGCTTGAACTAGAAAATGTCTTGGACTAATGACCATACATACCATGAACAGCTCCTTTACCATTGGTTTTAAGTGAAACACGAGCGTTTGTGAGAGTGTTTGGCAACACTCTTGAGGATTCCACGCCCAGCTCACGCTCCTAATGCTCTCCATGTTAGTAGTGATTAAGCCCACTAGCCGCTGCTAAGCCTAAACGCTACGCAAACAAGTGTCCAACACCACCTAACCATGAAGACACACAGGCTATATAACAGGGTTAGAGTTAGACTGAAAGGAATGTAAGAAAGGATGTGAAATGGCATTAAACAGTGTGGCGTGCCTCTGTGATATGATGTACTTCCAAGAAGAAACAGGTGATTACAACCAGACAAACAGTAGGAATGGGATTTGATCCTTCAGGATTTTATTGGATTGTGGAAAGTGACAAAACATGCTAGCCAGCTGTGTTGTGTGCCATGGCTGTAAAAGGAGTTTGTTAGCCCGTTCTTTTACATGATAGGGAAGTGGAAACATGTTATGATTAACTGTTTACTGACACTAATGATAACTAATAGACATGACATTTTAAGGCATACTTTTTGGAATCAGGGAATAATAAGCCTATCACTGTGGAGATGAGCAAACAAGATGAACATTTCTATTTCCATGTTACAGGTTATTAAGGAATTAACTTAGTACAGTCAATCTTAAAGCCAAGTCTTCAAGTTCAGCTACTGACCTGGGCTAGGGTAAACACATTTTCAAACCCCCAAACCAGGACCCTAAAAACTATAGTACGTTGATGCACGCGCACATGTATGCGCTTATGACCACACATCAGGGGTTTCCATCAGATGATCTTTTATGTATTTCCAGCATGCACCACCGAAAATGTACTAAAAATGTGTGCAGAATGCAGCATTTTCATTGCCGGCTACTTCATGAAGAAAAGAGTAAGCCTTCTGGAGGTCTTTAGAAGAGACCGACTTTCCATTTGGCGACTTCCCTTTCTCTCTCTGTTAGCGTACTGACAGACAGAGCCACAAGCGTCATAGGCTAGCAACAGCCTTGACAACTACACATTGATTGATTGACACACATACAGACAATTCAGACGTATGGTGCATTGTGTATGTTTTTGGATTGAGTTAGGTAATAATGAGTAGGACAGACCATGATAAATGTCTATGTGAGCACTGAAAACAAGTATATTATTATTATTATTTAATTGAACAATTTGATAGTGAATGTTGACAACCGGGTCATTTTAGTGTTTTACAGATATTTGTCGTGACTCGGGACACCCAGCTTGTCAAGCTTGAGACAATCCTGGACAAACTGGAACATCTGGTCACCCTAAACTGGGCCTTCGCCAGCAAAACCTGTAAGACATTTGAAAGTTTGCCTGGCAAAGGTCAATGCCAGCTTTGCAAATTGGGGCGCATGAGAAAATCATATTGACTAAGTTAGCTGAGTAAACATGAGCAATTTATCTTCATATAATCCTGGAGCGACTTTGCATACGCCTTAAAATAACATTGGATATCAGGAGGGACTTAAATTAGCAGCCGGGGGGAGACAAGCAGGCTGTCACGTTGGAAGGAGACCAGGAGCCAATATGACAGGTCAGGAAATTCCTAAATTTAAACCTGAAGTCTGAACCTGGAGATTTGAGCTGCAACAATCTGATGTGTGGGGGTACCAACCAAAAAATCTGGCCTAATGAAATGTCTTGGGGTGCTTTATGGTTGCTGTGAATATGAGGTTTTCAGCTCTGATTGGTGTTAAAGTATAAACATTGTAAAGGGCACCAAATCCACATTTTATGTGTAGGCTATTTCTAGAGAAATAGCCTACTCTTTTTTCTAGAGAAAACATAATGGAATATAGAAAATAACATTAATATTGAAATATTGCAATGGCATTTATTACAGGGAAATGCGTAGAAATGTGTGTATATATATATATATATATATATATATATATATATATATATATATATATATATATATATCAGTGGAGGCTTCTATAAGACTACAGGTGAAGCAGTGCTTCACCAAAAAAAAGTTTAAAAAATTTAAATAAAATCTTACAATAATCCCATTTTCAGTGCTTTGAAACAGAAATACGGTCACTAAGATGAGCTGTTTTCCTGAAATCAATTCTGTGAGTGACAACAGCGCCGCCCGCGGTGGAACAGATAATTACAGTGAAGCAGACTTTCCTTCTGCTTCACCACCATACGTCACTTTTCCCATTGACTTCAATGTAAATCGAGTGAAACCCAGGCGGCCCGTGGTTTTTTTCTGTTTCAATTGATCCTTATGGCAGATAAGTCCCACCCCTGAAGCAGTGACTGATAGGGTAGAATTTGATTGACACAACACTCTGGCCAGTCACCGCCTTCATTAGGCAGCTATCGTGAACTGACTTTGACAGTGACGACTGACGAACACATACATAATTTGTTGAACATTCATTTAATAAGATACACCTTTTTTTCTGCGTCTGCGAAACTTGGCATTTGTTGCAATTGAAAGGATAACAGTTAAATCCTTAGAAGGAACTCCCAGCTGGTATGTAAGGGATAATGCCCGACGAGGTGTCCATTAACAGAAATGAATGGACGACGCGAAGTCCGCGAAGTCCATTCATATAATATCTAATCAATTAATAATACTTTAATGTGTTTTAGAGTTAAAATCGTGAGTTTTTTTTTTATTTGTACAAGTCGAGCGGACTATTTAATATCTCCCGTATGCAGGCGTTGCCAAGCAACGTGGCCATAGCGCCTTCATAGCGTCAACGTATTTCCTAGATGTTAACCTACACCCTCCAGCCAATCAGAATCGACTATTCACCCAGACCACGGTATAAGACAGAGTTATTGTCCACTTCGCCAGGAGGGCAGAATTTAACTACAAGGTGAGAGATAGGTTTGGCATGTTTTCTTGTGGCCTAGCAAGGTGGTTACTTCACTTAAGCTTTATAATGTTAAGTTAAAAATAAAGGGACAATTTAACAATACAGCTCTGTCAGTGACCCACAACAATGTATTCATTGAAGTAAACAATACAGTACCTCGTAAATAACCTCTATGTAACATCTTTACAATAACTAATATTTTCATATTTTGTAGTGATTTAACTCTAAGTGTCTGGATGGAAGAACAGGAGAGAGAGGACATCAGAATGCACTACAGCAGGAATTGGAGGTGAACAGGGAAAGAAAAGGTAGGCTGGATGTCTTTCCTTTCCAGTTATGTTACCCAGGGGTGGGGGGTTAGGTGTGCGCTCGTTTCGGTGCGTCGGTCGACGGGGTTTGCTTCACCAAAAATTTTGACCACCAGCCGCCACTGATATATATATATATCAACCCAATCTCACACCCAACTCGTCACATATTGAGGCCTGGGCACTGACCCATGTCGTCAACATTTGCAGCAGAAGGTACCCCCGTAGCGTCGCTCCTGGACGACTCGCGCCGCCGCATAGACCTGGGGGGTATTACACAAAACTAGGATACATAAATCCAGGATAATTGAGTAAGCGCGGCTTGGACTATTCTGCTCGGCGGTATCCTGGCTTATTCGGTTGCACGATTGCCAAGCCAGGATAAATAGGCGCGGCTAAATCACGTCAGGTGAAGCTATAGTTGGGATAAGCGGCTTGAATAGACCTCGCGATCGCTCACAGAATCACCGATCGGAACATGGCGTTTCATACGTCACGGCCGTTGAACAGCTCCTTATTGGATACCCGACCCAAGCCCGACGGGACCCGAGGGGACCCGACGGGACCCGACGGGCCGGGTCGGGTTCGGACAGATATTTAGAAATATGCTCGGGTTCGGGTCGGGCTCGGTGACGTCTGCGCGATTTGAAATGTGCAATTTAAAACAGCTTATTATGCATGGTAGCCAATGGGCTGTTTCACATGTTGCAAAGGTTCGATTGTGTGATTAAAATACATTTTATAAATAGGACATAAGCATGTTGCAACCCAGTCTCATATAAAAACGTACCCTGACTACGTTGGTCCAAAGTGCCACACGTAGAGGGGTTTTCCCATGGTGTCCAAGTCACGTGACTTTCAAGGTTCACGTGACTTTTTCAGATTCCACAGGACTCCCTTGTGATGTCACTCCGTCTGACGGATCAAACCCTCGCCCACAACATGTCTGAGGTTGATTTGCTGATCAACACATTATTCCGTGGCAGCGGGAGAAACTAATGTTGACAAAGTGACGAGTTACGATCGGATGTTTGTCCGCTGTTTAATTTTGATGGTGTGTGGGCATCCGTCCTGTGGTTAGTTATTACTCCTGTATCAGAGCTATAGAGTAAACAACTCTATAAACAACTCTATGTTTACTCTATAGCTCTGATTCCTGCACCATGTTTCAATGACGTCAGGTTGCTAGGGGCTACGGCTGACAGACGCCACCTGTCCCATTGGGAGCATAGAGATAGAACACTAGATGTGTTACGGCGGAGTCTAGAACGTCCTCACAGGTCGGCCATCTTACTCCAGGCAAGACGGTCGACCACAGGCATCTTACCACAGGCAAGATCTCAGTACAGGGTGGGGGATTTCAACATGCAGCCTTTCTTATAGCCTATTTGTAATAGGAAATAGTGTAATCTACCTATTTTAGAACTTTATTCTATTTTTAATTTTTTTTTAATTTTTTTTTTTTAATTATGCAATTATGCAGTGCACTTTGACGTTTATAACAAACCAAACCGTTTGAAAATCGGATGGAATTTGAGCAAGTTATGGTTATTTAAAAGTACGTGTACCACTACAACACATGTTATGGGTGACCGAGCTGCCTGGAGTAAGATGGCCGCCATGTGCGGACGTTCCACTCCGTTGGCCAGCAACGCGGACGAGGCATCTAGTGTTCTATATACAGTATATATATATATATATATATACTGTATATATATATATATATATATATATATATATATATATATATATATAGCTTAATGAATATGTATTCATGCCCTCCCTCACCCACACACACCGTCTATATAAAGGTGTGTGTGGGTGAGGGAGGGCACAAGTGTGTCAGGGACCAGAACATATGGGTAGATGGGATGGTCACAGGTCTCAGCCTCAACAAGGTCACCATTCTCAGGCTGTATGCTTAACGTTGCAAGGCAGCCATTGGTTTAAACCGACGATGCACTTCTTTAACAGTACAACACAACTTTCTTTTCTGTGGCTAGAGAGATGTACTCAAAATAATGTTCTGTTCTCACTGATTGAAAATTCAAATAATAACAGGGTCTGCTCCTGCTTGAGTGCCCACCATGTGATTGATGCTGTACGCTTGACTTGAGCCAGCGATGAGTCACCAGGTTCTCAGAGGGCTTTTTTCCACACCCCCCCCATCTCTCTCGCTCTCCCAGTCCAGATGTTCACAGTCCAGGTGATGAATTACAGCAACGGCGAGATCATCTGGAGATGCTTCTTTACCTTTTTTTCAAGCTCACAGGAGCTATTCGAAGACTTTTAAATATCCCGAGATGTGAATGTTCATATTCATTCATATTTACAACACAGTTTAAAAGTACACGGCTTAAAGAAACTGCGTGTGTGTGTGTGTGTTTGTGTGTGCATGCCTGCATGTGTGTGTGGTTGTGTGTGCGTGCGTGCATGTGTGTGTGTGTGTGTGTGTGTGTGTGCGGTCCTCCCCCTTGTCTTGTTGGCAGTGAGTTCTTGTTTTATTTGCAATGTCTCCACCTGCCTTGTCCTCTAGTTGTGCCCTCTGTCCTCAATTACAGCACTATGTTTTCCCAGCATGCACCTCACCCCAAGGTGAAGCAGAAAATAACAGCAGAAAATGAGCTAATTTACTCTGCAAAGATACTCTCCATGTATGATACAGCTAACTTTAAGGGGGTAGAATAGTGTAGTACTTCTGGGTACTGGGTTCGATCCCCAGTGTAGGCATCCTTGATAAAAATGTCTATTTACACTTTTTCATCATTTACCAGAGAAACTGAACATTTGAAACAACAGACTGCCTATTGAAAGACACACATGATCAATCCCTCGACGGAGGCATCACACCTTGTTTGTTGTCAGGATCGTATTGCACATCCAAGTAAAGGTAGGCTTTGAATGAGTTTGGCTGCAGAGAAAAAGAGCTCCCACCATGCTGTTTGAGTTGAACAGAGTAATGACTACAGAGATAATGAGGACTACATTAGGCGAATACACTGATGACTACATCACCCAGACATAATGACCAGGCAGCATGCAGCGGTGACATCAGAGGCCAGCAGAAAACCTTCTGATCTTCACTGCCAGGTGGCCGCTTGGAAACACACACACACTCAAGCACGCACATAGCATGCACACACACACACACACACACACACACACACACACACACACACACACACACACACACACAAACACCCTCCTCTCACAGACACACACATATATGCGTAACCCTAACACACACAAACATAAACATGCAACCACAAATGCACATGCAGTATAGTCTCACCAGTGGAAAGGCGATCTTCTCCACTTCCCCTGATGCAAAACAAACACACTAAACACTCATTAGACAGTCACTCTGATGAAGTAAAAGCAAATAGATCTGATAAAACCACACACTGATGCTGATATACTATATTATTAGATAATAATAAACACACTGCCTTCAGTAGATTTGAAATGCAGTGCCTCAGAAAGCGTCATGACCTCACTCATGTATTATGCCTGCTATGTCTGGCTAGTGGACTGTGATTATATAGCCAATGCATAACTCATAACTGACATCTATGAAACATCGCTATAAAAACCAACAACTAGGATATTATTAGGATAGTCGAAATAGCCGAAAGGTTCGATCACCAGTGTCCGCAATCTACAGGTTGCGTACGCAAGATGCCTACCTACTACTAAATAAATGACTATGCTAAGAGTGTCTGCTAAATGGTAAATGTATATTATTTATGGATGATACAGTAGAACACACTGTAGCCCGTGGCACACGGGCTACAGTGTGATTGACGCACAGGGATTGACTGCACAGGGATTGACTGACTGCTTATCAAAATATATTACATCCAGTATACAGCCAGATAAAAACATTGTGTATGGATATATGGACGGTTTCCAATTACATCAACGTGTCATGTTTCACCAGCAGGGTGGCTTCATTAAGACAATAGAGAAGAGCTTTTTGGGATGCGGGCAAGACGCGGGGCGAGGCCTCCACATATCAAACTGAGAAGCCACTTCCTTAGATTGAAACATAAAAGTGAACGACGGATGGCCCATCACTAC
This sequence comes from Merluccius polli, assembly GCA_030340625.1. NCBI lineage: Eukaryota > Metazoa > Chordata > Actinopteri > Gadiformes > Merlucciidae > Merluccius > Merluccius polli. Next base: position 67,775 of record JAOPHQ010000016.1, read on the forward strand.
AGGAGGAGAGGAGCTGAATCTGTAGGAGAATATCGTTGGTCATCAATACGTTGCCGGGGGGGGGGGGGGGGGGGGGTCACTGTGTGTCGTGTGATGTCATTTATTTTTTCTTTGCTCTTTTTTAGCGTTGTCACCGTTGTTGTGAATAACATTGACTCCAATGGACTCCGAGTTGACTTTATTAGTAGGATGTGGAGGAGAGAGAGAGAGAGAGCGAGAGAGAGAGAGAGAGAGAGAGACACACACACACGCATGCGGGGAGGGTTCTTAACATAGCACTGATAAACCCTTCACTTTTAATTGGATTAATGGATGAATGGATAGATAGATAGATAGATAGATAGATAGATAGATAGATAGATAGATAGATAGATAGACAGACAGACAGACAGACAGACAGACAGACAGACAGACAGATAGATGATAATTCAGGTTAATAAACAGTGGCGTGCTTTGACAGTTTGTTTTCAGTTCAAGGCTCTGTGAATGACAGCAGATGGGGGGGGGGGGGGGGTTGTCAAGTGTTGTTCCAGCTTAGAGCTTGAAGCAGAGCTGGTGGTTTGAACCCGACCTGATCTGACCATATCCCCATAAAAACTGGTATGGACAAAACATTCTGTCCAATCCCCAAAAAGCTCCCAGCTAAAATATCATGAAAAATAAATATTCAAACATTGACATTTACTCGAGGCATCGAGGCCTTCCTCGTTAACTGAAAGCTGTCCAGCGCTAACGAGTGTTTAAACAAGATTTCAACAAACGACTAATTCACTTTCAACTCATCGGCGATCGAAAACATTTAAATCATCACTCTTGACAACCATCTCCAGCATCCTTCCAGGCGGTCAGGGGGAGAGGAGGAGGGATGGAGGACAGGGGTGGAGGAGTTGGGGCTGGCGATGAGTTAAACCCCAGCATGCTGCTGTGCTCACACACTCAAGGGAGCAGGCTGGGCTGTGCGCTGATAAGCCACCGGTGACCTTTCCACAGCAGCCACTGGATTTGTCCACCGTGTGGAAAGTTTCAGATATCTGACCTTGAGGCTGGCCCCTGAAGTCAGCCTCGGCACATTCATAATCAACTTTAATCTGTTTGGGCTGTTGTTGGTTTATTTCCCATGCTTACATAAAATGGTCTTATCTCACACAGGTCCATTTTTCTCACAGGACTGGATCTAGAGGAAAACACAGCCCTTGAACAGCCTAGAGCGCTGGAGTTTCTGTTAAAATAATAAAATGAACATTTGCTGACCGGAAAACACCAAATAGATGTTGCTTGAACCTGATTTATAGTCGCCGTGTGTGAACTGTGCAACCACGGCCCTCGCGTGTGGTACATACAGCGTTTTGTCGCATGTTGTGCACCTTGGTACACGAGCAGAGTGCAGGAACTGTGTGTCCACAGCAATGTTGCGGCAAAACGGCCGTATAAATGCCACGGCCGTGCGTACTTCGCGGACAGTGCATTAGGGGGACTATGAATTCCACTTAACTGTTCCCTGTATCATCTTGCCAAAGATAACATGCACTGTATGTGTGCACTTACTTTATCAACGTGTGTTGCACTACATGACAAAGGAAAACATTGAATTTGGACCAGGCTTGGAAGTCTGCTATGTCCTTATTTGGAAAAAGTAGAATGTCGCTGCCCAAACACATACTCCCCACCTCCCTTCTCCTCTCATTTTTCTCTCACTTCTCTCACTGCCCCCTCTCACCCTCCACTTCTTGTTTGGGATCAGCTGCAATAGCTGGAAGGACATCAGATAGCCATGCTGACAGCTACACACACACACACAACACTCATTCACGCGCACACAAAACACACACACACCTATACATGTGTAGACATACACAGAAACCACCTTTACAATTACACACACACACACCTCTACACCAGAGGAAGGGTTATTTGAACAGTGATAAATGTCCTACTAAGGTGTAGTTAGTTGTATCACCTGAGGTCATGGCAGTACGTCTGCCTAAGTTCACGTCAGAGCCCAACTGTTTACGCTTAACATGTCTGTTCAGACATAGTTAATAGAACAGATCATCATCCAGGGGAGTGTGTTGAGCCTGTCCTCGCACAGGGAGGAGCGCTGCTAGAGCTGGCCTCCAATCAGCCAATCCCCTGCCACCCTGGCTACTCCCCTCCACAGGAGGGCTACTGGCTGTCTGGTTCAATCTTCCCTTTCTCGCTCTCAATGTCTCTCTCTCTCTCTCTCTCTCTCTCTCTCTCTCTGTATGTGTGTGTGTGTGTGTGTGTGTGTGTGTGTGTACGAGAGAGAGAGAGAGAGAGAGAGAGAGAGAGAGAAATTCAGAGGGTGTGTGTGAGAGAAAAAGAGAATGCACAAGAGTGTGTGTGTGTGTGTGGGTTTGTGCACTTGAATGTGTCTGTTTGTGCACTAGAGAGAGTGTGTGTGTGTGTGTGTGTGTGTGTGTGTGTGTGTGTGTGTGTGTGTGTTTGTGCCCTAGAGTGTGGGTGTGCTCTTGCACTACAGTGTGTGTGTGTGTGTGTGTGTGTGTGTGTGTGTGTGTGTGTGTGTGTGTGTGTGCACTAGAGAGAGTGTGTGTGTTTGTGCACTAGAGTGTGTGTGTTTGTGCACCAGAGTGTGGGTGTGTTTTTGCACTGGAGTGTGTGTGTGCACTAGAGTGTGTGTGTGTGTGTGTGTGTGTGTGTATGCCAAGGCATGCAGTGCCCTTTTGGAACGCGGATCTCATGATACGCATCAGCAGCAACAACCTCCAGACACCGTTTAGTCAGGTCAAAGGTCACGTATACCACTGAGGCCGGTTTGCAATTACCTTCATGGCCAACAAACAGAATATTCATAATGGAACTAGATGGTGAGGCTTGATATGTTCAACCAATTACAGTGAAATAATGAGGGCTATAGCATCAAGCCGTGAAAATACAACAGAAAACAGAAAAGAAATTACAATAAAATTAAAATCCCATTTAGTCTCGTCGCAATTTGACTGCGACGATGGGTGAGAAACGTGTGCATACCAGCCAGAGCATACCAACTAGAGCACACCAACCACAGCGTATCAACCAGAGTGTATCAACTAGACCGTACCAACTAGAGTGTATCAACCAGAGTGTATCAACTAGAGCGTGCCAACCACAGCGGTCTACAGCCTCACCTGGCCTGAGTCACACTGATGAGACTCTGGGCTGGGTGAGGCTGCACACCTGTGGTGCAGAGCAATCATGGCACCCAGGATAAACCATCTATCACCACACACACTCGGGAGAGGCATGGCAGGACGTTACATCTGCTCAGTGTATAAAAAAATGGATGGATAATAAAACGATATTTAATTCAACAACAACTTGTGTCCTGTGACAGAGGGCCCCGGCAAGAGCCACTTATGTGGCTAGTGGCAGAGAAAAACTGCTACAATACACTAAACCCTAACATACATTAACTAAACCCTAACATACAGGAGTCCTGCTCACCTACCTACCTAAAATATATAGCCTACATATCGGACCGGGTCGTCTCGCAACTACATAAATGGGTTGCTGGTTTGATTCCTTGGTTGTGCCAAGGCGTTGTTGAGCAAGAACGTCCTTGTGGAGGGTGTGTTGTTGATGGCCTGAGTCAGACTGATTGGACTCTGGGCTGGGTGGGGCTGCACACCTGTGGTGCAGAGCAATCATGGCACCCAGGATAAACCAGATATCAACACACACACTCGAGGAGGAGCCACTGTCATGGCAGCTTGTACCATCAGCTCGGCGAATACCACCTGCCATCTCCAATAAATACACTTTGCAATAACATCTACCCGTGTCCTGCGTCGGAGGGCCCCCGGAAAAGCCACTTAGGTAGCGTGTGGTAGGATCAACCCTGCCACAGTCCGCTGCTCCCGGAGACCCCCACCGTTCACACCAGCGTCAACATCTTCCAGCTAAACGCTTTGAGCTGCCGGGGTCGCCACAATAAAAGTCAATTTCTCTGAAAAGGGGGGGATGCCAGAGAGCGAAGGGGTTCTGGGAGATGAGAGGACTGTCATGTCAGTGGGATCACAATGGCAGTGGCTATTTGCATTGAAAGTGTTGAGAGACTACACTGTGAGTATGTGTTGCCGGGGTGAGCATATATGTGTCGGCCTATTAAAGACCAGCATAATTCTATCGACATCCCAAAGGAAAAATGACCAATAGCTGTGTATTGTATTTTTCTAGTGCTCACAAGTATTGCCTGTATTATTCAAGTAATATTCGGTCCTTCATAATGCATTTAAGAAGGTGTAAACAATAACACAGAAGAGGCTTGTATACACTAGCTACGCCTGCCTTTAGGGACAGCCAAGGAACAAACACAGGAAAAAAGAAAAAAAAGAAAGACAAAGTAGAGTTTAACATATCCAAATACTAATCAATGTCAGGTTTTTTTCCAAAGGGCAGCCCCAAAACCATATGTATGTAGACGTGTAAAGTTATATACAACACATCAACACAACAGTTCAGTTTGAAATGAGGGACTGGTGCAGATCCCTGCCTCATGCTGTTGAAACTCAGCTGTTCTGTTACTGCCCATTGGAGCCAGATTCCCCAGGGAGGGGTGGGGCTATCCTGGGCCGCTCTGGACCAATGGCAGCGAGGGGTGGAGGCTCTCGCTTCTACCCAGCAACAGACCTCCATGGGGCTCCTATTGCTCAGCTGGACTCAGGTGGGCTGATGGAGGAAAGCAGCAGCACAGTGTTACTGTGTGTAGTATAATCACATTAATCACATTGGACCCAGGCTCACCTGATGACACATCGCTATGCGTCAAAGCACCGTTTTTTTTAGAAAAACCTTGATCGCGTTATAAAAATGGTTCAAAATGTTCTTTGTCGAAGAATGAAATGTCAAAAATGAAATGTTGAGTTAAAACCAACAACCTTGGCTGCTTCTGAGAAAAACCTCAAACCATTTAAAACCGTCAAAAGGGGTGGGGTTTTGTACGCATTGATAGTTGCTTTACTTTAGCATATCGAAATTAATTGTTGAACTGAACTAACGACAACCTTGGCCATCGTTTTAGAAAAGCCTCGCCCCTTTTGGGGGACATCAAAAGGGTTTTTAAAGCAATATCCAAACTAAATGTAGGATGAGTGGCGGCGTGGTCGGTGAAATGTGCTGATGGGGAGCTGCAGTCTGGGCTGCTGTGGGCGTGCACTGTTTGTTTGGCTGCACAGTGAAGGCATTGTAGAATAAAGACGAGCAAAAGTACATATTTCTGCAAACACAGTACAAGGGGGACCGCTATCTAAAATGTCAGCAGGCGAGAGAGAGAGAGAGAGAGAGATTGGGCCATCACTTGTCTTCTGTGTGGTAGCACTGCCAGTGCAGTTGTTTGAAGCCACTTGGCAGACAGAGGGATGCATTAACACTCCTCCCCTTTTTCACCTGCAGAGTATCACAACCAGGATGATGACGAGGAAAGATGGTGGAAAACAAATCCTCCGAGACTTACCTACTCAATGTTTACCTCCCCATGTTTGTTTGTGTTCATGTGCGATGTGCGTGCCGTGTGTGTGTGTGTGTTTCCATGTGTGTGTATGTGTGTGTGTGTGTGTGTTTCCATCTCGATAAGTGAGCGTGTCTACTCGATATAAAATAATATATAGTAATAAGTATTTCTGACTGAATTATCTCGAGCTGATTCTTCCCTCAGCACTTTTCTTTATCACAGCAGAGTGCAACCGCACCCAGTTCATATGGTATTATTACTAGCCCCAAGGTTTCCTTCAACCATTTCAACCACTTAGTTTACTTTCCAGGAGATACTCAAAATGGCAAAAGGTTGTTTATTTTTATTTTCTGCATGGCCAGCGATCTGTCCTTGGGAATATGAGTTCTGTGTGTTTGTGTGTTTGTGTGTGTGATAGGGTGACCAGGGGGGTATTCCAGAAAGCGGGTTATGTGAAAACTCTGCGTTTGTTAACCCTGAGATGAGGGAAACTCTGAGTTATCCGTTCCAGAAAGAGAGGTAACTTAAACTCTGGGTCTGTTACTGCGGTAACTTACGCTGTGAACCAAACCTGCTCGCTGGCAGGTTTACTATAAGAAACCCAGGGTTTCTACCTGTCTCCTCCCACACGAGGAAGCGGTTAGACATGGATTGCCCATTTATTCGTAATCCGCTTGACATCGAAACCGTAATTATTCGTAATGTTTTACGTCGCAAGATAATCTTTCGTCCCAGATTAGATGTCTTATAATTTCCAGAGGAATATCTTTTCGAACGTTACCACTTTTCATCCAACACTATAATTTATCTCAATCACATTCTCCGGCCATATATCACCAACCTCACGCACCGCGGACGAGCACTCACCTCAGAACAAACATTATCCATAGCACTACGTTTTTTTGCAAATTGTAGTTTTCATTATATCATCGGCGATGCAGAGCACATAGGGAAAGCAACAGTGTGTAGAGCTGTGAGAAAGGTGAGCCTCGCCCTTAAACGCCTGTTACCAGTGATGGCGGTGTTCCCCGGGCACAAACCTGTTAGAAACATCAAGGAGGAATTCCACAGGATTGCAGGTGGCGACTAATGTAGAAATCATATATTCTGTTATTTTAAATTATGAGAGTGGGGTCAGTAGCTTAATTAGCTGTCATTTTGCAGGCCTTCCAAATGTGATGGGGTGCGTTGATGGGACACAAATCCCCATTACTGCACCTGCAGAAAACGAAGCGGACTATGTGAATAGGAAATCCTTTCACAGCATCAATGTCCAGGTATGTGATCTACCATCTTAAAAAATATGTACCTGAAAAAGTATACATTACAACTAACTCATGTCATTCTCTGCACTGTAAAGATATGTGATGCAGCTTACATTGTGACAAATGTTGAAGCCAAGTGGCCTGGCTCGGTGCATGACTCCCGGATCTACCGGGAGTGTCGTCTTAGCAACAGATTTGCACGTGGTAAGGATGCTAAAGCCTTGTACAAAGTTTGTTGTCTCCCTTTTTAGATGCACTCAAATGTGTCCTCTATAATTACAGGAGAGTTTGATGGCTACCTGCTGGGGGATCGTGGCTATCCATGCCAGCCCTCTCTGTTGACCCCTTACCCTGACCCTGAGCCGGGGCCCCAACAACGTTTTAATGTGGCCCACTGCAGGCCTAGAGCCCAGGTTGAGATGACCATAGGGATACTCAAATCCCGGTTCCAGTGCCTGCAGAAGCTCAGGGTCACCCCACAGAGGGCATGTGACATCATTGTGGCATGTGTTGTTCTCCATAATATTGCAATTATTAGAGGAGAGCAACACCCTGCCGTACAAATCAATGACCCTGCGGATGATGACCATCCCATCCCTGCCGACGTCCAGGATGGAAGGGCTGCAAGGGACCTCATCGCAAGAAATTACTTTTGATTAAAAATAAAATACAAGACAAATTCACATGTGATTTGGTTCTTCTTTATTCCCTACCAGTACACAAGCAACAGTCAGGATTTGTAATATAGTTCCAACCATTAACATATTCACCTGTTTCACCATGACAATGCACCCACCTCAACTGGCGTTCCAGTAATAGGATTTCGAGGTTGGTTTTTTTAATCTTCCGATCCAGGTACACCATTTATTTTTCTGTTTTTTGTATTGTTTTCAGGAGGTGCACCCGGTACAACTCCTTTACTGGTAACTGGGAAACATATGGACGACATTTAATTCCTACAGTTCTACATACAGATTTAACATGGTATTGACCGACAATCTCACTGTGTCAAGCTGTGCTGTGGAAGTTGATGGACCCTCCTGGTGATGCCCAGCCATGTTTTGTTGAAGGACAAGAATGTGCTAGTTTGTCCATATGCTCATCACTTCAGTGAACATGTCAAACTCCAAATTCCACTCAAGAATGTAAATGAATATGAATGGGTAGAGCACTGCCAGTAGCTATACATAATATTAGGACACACTTCAGTAGGCCCCTCCGGATCTCTCCCTGTGGCAGCAGACAGTGTTTCCTCATCATCATCCTCCTCCTCCTCCTCCTCCTCCTGTGATGCAGGAAAATATTCTGTTTCAGAATACTTTGAACTACCATCTGAGGCAAGATCTGAGTATGGAATACTTACAGCTGCAGGGTTTACAGTTTCAGTCGGAGGCTGAACCAGGCAGATGACACCATCCACAACTGTTGGGTGGGTGGATATACAGTATATTTGTTAAAAAGTAGGCTACATATTTATATATTAGTTTTATTTTAAAAAAATACATAAGTGTATACTTGCATCTGATGTAGGCACTTGTGTCCTGGGGGGTGACAGACTCAGATGAGCTTCCCCCGGGGATGCCTTCAGCCACAGGGCGACCCCTGTTTTGGCTGAGGGCCAGCTCCTCAGCCTCTGTCAGAGGTGGTGGAGGTGGCCCTCCACCTGTTTTTCGGGCCTCTGCCTTCTTTCTGTTGGCTGAGCAGAACTCAATGTTTGTTTTTAATTAGTATTTTAATGAGTGTTGGTGTAGGCTACAGCGTCACATTTTAAATGACTTCAATAGGTATAAAATATAAATGTGTTTGTATCAATCTACTAAGTGGAGTATTAAGTGAGAGGACGCTGAAAAACAACATTTTGTTAGGGGTTTAAATTACTATTTGAAGTAGCCACTGAATTAATATTTACTTTGTTTAATAGCCTAAGTCAATTTAAAAAAATAAAATTAAAATCAAAGTGAGGTGCAACCATAGGCTAGCAAAATATGCCTTACCATTTTGAATGATGTTTTTATGTTTCATTTTTAGCTGTTTCCACGTCCGTTTTTCTCCTGTAGAATTGCACCTAAAAGAAAATCAGATATCATTAGGCTACTATATAGGCCTATTCATAACTATAGGCTATGCTACGATCTTACGGTTAAATGTTACGTCAATGGAATAGTACATTCAAACTTACGCGTTGACTCGGGCAGCAATTTTCTCCCTTGCGTCTCTCTCTCCTTCGCTGCTGCGGCGGTGTTGCATCTACGGCGAAATGTTCATGTTCGCCGTAGGCCAGCATCAGGACCTCCAGCTCCAGCGCATTGAAATAAGTCGATCGTTTTGTTTCCGTTGTCATGGTGACTCGTGGTATCGGGGCTCCATTGATGATGGCTTTTTATAGTGGTTGTGCACGCGCGTTACTCGAGGTTAACATCCTCCGAGTTGACTGAACTAACTCAGATCTGCTGTTCTGGAACCGGATACTCAGAGTTTCCCATCTCAGAGTAAGTCAACTCAGAGGTCAGGGATAGACTCAGCGTTTGTTGAACCTGCTTTCTGGAATACCCCCCAGACGTCCTGAGAAATTCGGGACAGTCCCGAAATGTAAGCGCTTGTCCCGAATGCCGAAGCGTTTGTCCTGAATCCAGCCCTAATTGTCCCGAAAATGATACTCAAGCAGAATACTGAGTAGTTATTTTCTGATAAACATTAGAAACTGTCCATACTCAGTCTGTAGAGAGGTTGAGTCGACTCGCACCCCCCCCCCCCCCCCCACACATGTTTTGCATGTCCTCTTATTATTTCCTGGGGGGTATTGCACAAAACCAAGATAAGGGATTAAGCCGGGATATGTTTATGGATTTAGGTTATCCTGGCTGAATTTAACCTCAAGTCGGTTGCATGAAAGCAGCTCAAACTTAACCCGGCTAAGTTACCATGGTGATTTATTCTCCGCAGCTAGCCTGCTCCAGACCAGGCTAACAGCCAGGCTAAGCTTAATCCTAGTGATTCACCTGTATTTACACCGTCAATCCTGTGATTTCAATTAATGTGTTTTACAGCATGTGCATGGTCTTTCTAAGTATATCATTTTAATTATCCTGAATTAAAATATTACATGTATAGTAATTTCTCACTTCATTTAAATCTGTTGGCTGTTTTTTATATTGATTCAAGTGTTATTACTCAGGCCAACACAGTTAAAGTCTATATTTTTTCATACTAATGACACATTTACGTTTGTGTTTATGAAAGTCCGCCTTTATTACGCAACTGCAGCGCATTTGGAAATGTCAACAAACAGATGAGCGCAACGCTTATGTCATATTTATAAAATGTATTTTAATCACACAAACGAACCTTTGCAACATGTGAAACCCATTGGCTACCATGCATAATAAGCTGTTTTAAATTGCACATTTCAAATCACGCAGACGTCACCGAGCCCGACCCGAACCCGAGCATAATTTCTAAATATCTGTCCGAACCCAACCCGGCCCGTCGGGTACCGTCGGGTCCCGGCGGGCTTGGGTCGGGTATCCAATCAGGAGCTGTTCAGCGGCCGTGACGTATGAAACAAGACTTTTATCCATGTTCCGATCGGTGATGCTGTGAGTGATCGCGAGGTCAATTCAAGTATGCCGTGAAGGCGCACTTATCCCAGCTATCTTAACCTGGCTTGACTTAGCCGTGCCCTTTTATCCTGGCTCGGCAAACGTGCAACCGATTAAGCCAGGATGCGCCGAGCAGACTAGTTCAAGCCGCGCTTGCTCAATTATCCTGGATTTCTTTATCCTAGTTTTGTGCAATACCCCCCTGGACCATTTGTTGTTGTTGTTGTTGTTGTTGTTGTTTGGCCGTCATCTGATGCGGGGAACACTAAATGAGGGAACGGGAGTGTCAGCCATGACACCGCCGCTTCCACCAATATCGCAGATTTGCTGAACAAAGGCAGGAAGGATATGGTCTTCATATTAAACGTAATGCAAATATGACATCCTTCCATGGTATATGGTTCAGAAATTCTTCACTGTCTATATCTATGGTTTCAGAGCGAAAATGTCAACAACAAAAATCCTTTCATTTTCTTCAACATTTCACATTGTTTGGTTGTAGACAAACAAAGTTCAGCCTCGACACTTTGTTCACTCAGCAAAAACATCAATACCCCACAACACTGACGACAAATCAATGATGCTTAGACGCGCCCCACAGAAGCAGACACGCATAAGAGAGCAATGCATTGTGGGTTCTGCTGATGTATGCTCTGTAGAAGACAGACATAACTACAGCAAGGCACATTAATAGGCACACCACGCTTTAACTTTCCTCAGACGTGAGAGTTTTAAGAGAATGTGCAGGCGAGAAGCACTTCTTAAGGGTCTCCTCCCCTGGAGACGGCAGAATGACTCATCACTATAAAAGCGCTTGGAGTGGATATGTGTAACAACTCATTAGCCAAAGACATAAAGCTACCACTCAAATGGTCAAGGGAAGCCAATGCAAATTTCCTCTGTGTATTAGATAGCACTGATTCAGATCCATTCCTCAAACCCACCATAAAAACAGTGCAGCTAGCTAGCTAGCTCAAAAGCCTACAGTACCAGCACAGCATGAGCCCCAGCTCCAGTAATTGGAGGACTTAATTGCTTCAGAACAGACGTATCCCACTGACCAAGTAAACAAGTATCCTAGCCAATCTCTTTCATGCTCTTAGGCGTGCATTCATAACAGAAGCCACTTGTTTTTGTTCTCCTGTTTTAATTCTGGAGGCCGACGAGTTCCTCCGTGCAGGATAGATTCTGGGTTACAGAATAATACAGCACGTTTTGGCTTTTTCTAACACAGTAAAGGAGCAACGTTTCTAGTCACTGCACAGCTTCACTGGGTCTACTTGTAGAGAGAGGGGTGGAAACCCGAGCGATAGCCACTCTGTGGTTTGTACAAACAGGGTCCGGCCCTGGTGGATGAGGTGCAGCACCTCGGGTCAAAGGAGCCATTGTGCTCGGGTGTGTGAGGAGTTAAGTACCTTCCCCTCCCTACCCAAACAGGCGTACAGGCTGGGTTCCTCACGCTCGGCCTGGCTGCACTGCAGATGTTTATTTGTTTATTTCAGGATATGGTGGTGGTGGTGGTAGCACTTGGTTTCCTAAAAAATACACCTTACATCTCCGATAGAGCTGACCTTGTTCATGCGCCAGGATGAAACGTTGTAGTGTTTTCGTTTACAATTAAATACAAACACCTAGGGAAATACTAAAGCACTGATTGTTGCTGTGAGGAATTTGACTGGATGTGTTGTGCTGGAATGGAAGTTTGAAAAGGTTATAACAATGACATCTAGACAGCTTTGAACAATGGTAAGTGGCTGATATCATGGCGTGATGTTACAGCGTGACTCAACATGTTCAGCAAGTGACTAGAGATACAATATTTAACTAAAATTAAAGGTATGTTTATAACTAACTCATTGTTGTTCCTTGAATTGCAGATTCAAGCGCTGATTATTTTCCAGCGGTATTGGCACAGGTAAGTTTAGTGTGGTGTTGGCTTGCGGTGAATTGTTAACTTAGAATGCAAGTGATGAGTGTTGACTAGTTTTTTGTGTGCTTTTGACTTGTATAGCTTTGCTTTGATACTGACCTGTCCTCTGTAGGTCCTTCAACTACTATGTCTTTTGGTGCATTCTGGGAACAGGTAATGTGGTGTCTTGACTTCTTAGCCTCCCCTGCCATCACCACATGCTGCCTAGTCTTTCTGTCCTCTATCCCATCCTAGCCTCGCCTGTCCACTGGAGCAAAGTTTTTAACTATGCTGAAGAAATGAATAACACTGCTTGTAAAAGCTCTTGAACTGAATACATTGAATGCTGGTTTAACATAAAAGTGATGCCTACCTATGTTTTTGGGGGAGATCTCACCTGGTTTGTCATGTTCAGATCATTTTCATGAAAATGCATCATTACTTCCAGAGATTCTTTTGTTTTGATTTTCCTTGTCAAAGCAGAACATTAATAAATCAAAAATGTACAAAAATGTATATTTTATATTTACTTAACTGTTTCGCGTGACAGGTATGGAAATCAAAAGCAACTGTATATGCATTTGATTTTCATTCTAGTTTATTTATAAAAAGTAACGTGATAAATGACAGTAGTGAAATTCCAAAATATCTCAAAACAATCTATCATTTAGGTTTTATATATTCACCTTCTGTTGTGACTGATGGGAGCTATTTTTCTCCTGTGTGACGTGGGGTGCTGCAGTCCAGTAGCTGTGAGTGGGAGGCTGGTCACAATGTCTCTGCTCTCTCCCAGCAGCCTCCTGGCAATACGGGCGGTGTTCCGGGCTAAAAGAGAGCAGTGTTATTGTGGTAGGATGAATACCCGTCCTCATTACCAGAATAGATGAGGGAGGGAGCTTGGTCTACTTATGCAAGCACCGCTTCATTGTCCATTCAACCTTTTTGTGTTCTTCCCCTTGAAACTGTAACCGTAACCGCTCCAGTGAAAAGGTTTTGGATTATGGATGCATGGTAAATCTGAAAGGGTAAATGGTGAATATGAATCATGAGTCGTCTCGTCTGGTCCATTCCAGTTTTACAGTTATTGATTATGTGGCCTGTGAAACCAATAAGCAATGAGTAAACTCAACAATTTTCTGTTTGTTTCTAAACAAACAGAAGTTAGCATACCCTGAATGTGAAAATGATAGCAGGCAAAACAATACAAAACAATTATCCTCTTGCAAGGAGAAAGTTGGCATATACCCTAACTGTGACAAGCAGCCTACTGCAGACAATTCGATCTGAGGATGGAAAATATTAAGTAGCAAGTGCTTCACCCCACTCCCCCAAAAAATAACCAAAAAAAGCCCAAAACGTCCAATGGTTGTGTTCCCTTGCGGTGGCAGCGATGTCCCCCAGGTATCGATTATATGTTCAGAATGCTCAGAGGACAATGGTGACTCGGCACTTTCCTCATACTCACCTGCCATTCATAAAACAGCTAAATGTCTTTGCCTCTGTTCTCCAGCTTGAGAATAAGTCTGCAAATACTTTTTTTCCTTTTTAATTAAGAAAATCCACGTTGTGACAGTAAAGTGATGGACAACAGGATCTAAAAACTTAAAATAACCATAACATATCACAGACCTACCAAATATATTGGAACATGTGTCGGAAATCATTGACTCATTCACTACTCCCTGCTCACTAGCTAGGGAGGTCTATGTAGAGGACTACAGTGAGCTCACTACTCCCTACTCACTAGCTAGGGAGGTCTATGTATAGAGGACTACAGTGAGCTCACTACTCCCTACTCACTAGCTAGGGAGGTCTATGTATAGAGGACTACAGTGAGCTCACTACTCCCTACTCACTAGCTAGGGAGGTCTATGTATAGAGGACTACAGTGAGCTCACTACTCCCTACTCACTAGCTAGGGAGGTCTATGTATAGAGGACTACAGTGAGCTCACTACTCCCTACTCACTAGCTAGGGAGGTCTATGTATAGAGGACTACAGTGAGCTCACTACTCCCTACTCACTAGCTAGGGAGGTCTATGTAGAGGACTACAGTGAGCTCACTACTCCCTACTCACTAGCTAGGGAGGTCTATGTAGAGGACTACAGTGAGCTCACTACTCCCTACTCACTAGCTAGGGAGGTCTATGTATAGAGGACTACAGTGAGCTCACTACTCCATACTCACTAGCTAGGGAGGTCTATGTATAGAGGACTACAGTGAGCTCACTACTCCCTACTCACTAGCTAGGGAGGTCTATGTAGAGGACTACAGTGAGCTCATCGGGAAAATGAAATAAACACTTTCGGACACTACTCAGGTCACCGTTAATTACGTCATTGCTGTTGCATAATTAAAACGTGCCAGAATAAATACTCTCTCTCCTCCATAGATGTGCTCTCCTCTCTTCTGTCTGCCATTTTTCTTTCAGCGCAATGCATGATGGTATATAGTGCTTGGTTATTGACCATCGGTTGTACACTACTTTTCACAATGCGTTGTGGGATATGTTGATTCTACTATATAGGGTATAATAATTATCACTATACATTCGGACAGCACTACAAAATGGCAAACTCACTTTATAGTGGACTTGAAAGTGAGTTGTGAGTGATTTCGGACACAGCCAAACAGTATATTGATATACATCAAGTCAGCTAATAAACTCTGATTGTAGGGGTGTGGTCTGAATCCCTCCCCTCCCCTCGTTGTTAGTACTTCCTCAAAGTCTGAAATGCCATAGCTTCATTCGGCTGCACCGTCGCTGTAATGTGAGTGGCCTGGCTTGGCCATGTGAGTGTATGGCTACGTAGCCAGGAGGGAAAATAGACTCCACCAATTAAATTGACTTGAAGGAATAGAAGGAAATTGATAAGCTGAAATTACATGACATTGCAATGGATTTCATGGAACATCATTTTCTAATTATTAACCATTAATAACATACTTAGAAATAAATGACAGATTTCTGCTGTCCATCACATTAACTGAATGCCAGTTCCTGACCAACACGGATAAGGAACATGTGCTATTGATATTGTGTAATGGTGCCACCATAGCAGTGGTGGTGTCGGGTGGCTATTTTAGAGTAGCGTCTCATCCCTCTCTTCTTAAACAGTCCTATAAAAGGATGATGTGTGCGATGGGGATGAGACTACATGCATGTGTGTATGGCAGGAATGAAGTGGAGGTTGTGGAGGGGATTCATGGGCCCGTTAACCACCTTGTTCTCTGGCTGTGGTTCACGGCCATAAAACGGCGAAGCCCCTGGAAGCAGACTTGCACCACTTTCTACTCCAGACTTTGTTTGGTCTTGGCGTGGTGCTTTAGCTTTGGAAAAACCCAAACATTGGTGCGTCTCGGAACGCTATATAACTTCTGGACAACTTTTCAAAGAGCTCCGCAAAACAAAGCAATGCAATCTGTCTTGTTGGCCCTAGGCGATAGCGTAGAAGACCAACGACATGGCCGAGGTGGTTAAGTGGTTGTTTACGGTGGTGATGGTGGTGAAGTGACTGGTATGTGTGTTGTGGGACTGCTGAGTGTATACCTGCGGGTCTGTTTGTGTGTGTGCTGTGTGTATGAAGCGGACTGTTGAGCATGCTGTCTATGTTGTGTGTGTTGTAGGGCTGGCTGATGGAAATGCAGGGTGATGTTTGCAGACAGTGATGGGAACGGTAGATCACATTAATCCGAAATGCAGAGAACAATGTGAACAATGTGGTTCATGAGGTGGTACTCGGATTGTGTGTGTGTGCGCGACGTGCATGCATATGTAGGCATGTGTGCCAAAAGTGTTTGTGTGTTTGTTCGTGTGTGGGTGGGTTTGTTTGGTGTGCATGTTTGGTGACTGTGTGTGTGAAGGGGGGCATGGGTAAAACAATGCACTGCTGGACGTCTCATCCGCATTTAATGGGGTCGTCGCCGTTGTGTCCTTGGAGACGGGGTGCTGTTCAGTGATGTAATAAAGGATCTGGAAGGACTTAGACCACCAAGATGATCGCCTCCGAGACTCACACCCCAAAGACTCGCAGATTACACTGATTAAAGAGAATGGTTACTATCAGGACACGATGGTGCAGCATTACACTTAACATCCAGTTTTTTATTTAGTATACTAATCTAGTAACCCTGTGTGTGTGTGTGTGTGTGTGTCTGTGTTGTGTGTGTGTAAAAGGTTTTTAAATGCCTCGAAGCAAGGACTGAAAAGATGCCTTTATTTCCGTCTTATGGCTGTAAAGGATGCGTCAGTTGGATTTTCATGGCTCTTGAAATTCAGTTCAGAAGGTCATTGTGAATGTAATGTTCTGCTGGAGTGACATTAAGCACAGATTCAAAGGAACATTGAAATACAAACTAAAACCTTCAACAGACACAGAACAGTATTTGACAGTATTTGAGATTTGGTTCTTCTCTTTCTCCCCATATTGCACGTGAAACCTACATGTATTATATAGATATTTCTCTGATTATGAAACCTGCGTTAAATGTGCAAGGGACCTTTTGACTAAAACAGATCTCTTCAATCTGTAGAAACCACTTTTTGCAAAACTGCAGTTCCGATGAGGGAGATTGATTGCAGGAGTGTCATCTATTGAAGGATATTGTAATGGTTCATTATGGTCTTGGACTCCCAGACAAAATGTTTGGGGTTCGACTCCCATTGTCTGCAGTCTGTGGGCATATTTGAGTAAGGTGCCTAACCCCTACAGGCCAATTAATGACATGTATCTAAAAAACCCACAACCTGTAAGTTGCTTTGGATAAAAGTCTGCTGAATGACTCCATACTAAATGACTGAGTTTGACTGTGTTGACCTTCATTCATAGAAACAAGGTTACCTGGAGTAACCTTCCTATAAATTATTATCCATGTCTCTGTTGCTTTAAAGAGCAGAGGGAGCAGATTTTTTTTCCAAAGCGTGTGTATTCCAGAAGGATTGCCTTACACCTGTGACGTGCAGTCCAACCTTTGGACAGCGGGCTGTGTGTGCACGGTTCAAAACATGCACGCCCCCCCCGCAACCTGAGACCCCTTGGCTGGCTCTGAAGGGCCACAGGGTCTCTCTCTCTCTCTCTCTCTCTCTCTCTCTCTCTCAGAACTTAGATAAACCCCTCAAGTTTCTTCAGTCTGTATGTCTTCCACTTCTGTTTCAATTCTGTTCTATAACAGCTGTGTTTTATACGCAGTAGACTAACCGTCACTTTGGATTAAAGTGTCTAGTTTATGACTAAATAGTAGCAAGCTGCAAGGTTGCTGCATTTAGCTGACAGTGTTATGGCTAATTCATGAAGTATTCAAGTCCTGAAACTAATATTAGGATCTAATATCGAACCTATAAAGTATTATGTGCATTTTACATTGATGATGACTCACTTTTTACATTTGATAGTTATAGTTGAGTGATTTTAGATTGCATAACACAGCATGTGATAAAATCTACCATTTGCATGTTCTAATATTTCACATAACTCAATAATGTAATACAAATAATAGTAATGGGAAAAGTTCAGACACTGGTGCATGTCATGTATTAATTCATCATATAGCTCTGCCAGGAATCATAGTGCAAGTTGTGTATAATTATATAAGGCTGGAGATATCTGTCTACATATTGGTGCTTTTTAGATGTAGATAAAACTGGCTTTTTGTTGCTGCTGTAATGATGTGGTCTACGTGCTATCTATAGCCTCAGGCTATTGATGTACAAAGATCAACTCTAAAAACCGAAGATAAGTTTTAAAAGTGAATGTTCTGTGTTTAACCAAGAAAAGTCATGTTTATTTTCGTACCCCCATTTTACAGTTTGAAGTTCTCAAACTGGTTGGTTTATGTATTTAACCAAGTGTATTCAAGAGTGTAAATATCCCTGTAAGTTAGAAAGGGTAGTTGAGGAAAGCAATGATCCCACAGGACCCCAAAGCTAACAGTTCCTTATCTCCAAGGTTCTCTGGAAAAAGCACATTGATAACTTAGCTAGCATGTGAAGTGACCATCTGAGAGCAAATTACTTTGCAGTCCTTTGCACTATTTTGATACCGTTTGGATTTCCATTTCCATAGGCAGAATAGCATATGTTCTTCCCAGAAGACCTCCGAAAGGAGCTGTTCTTGGAAGAACTCAAGCGAGAGAAGCAATCGATGCGATATGCGATCTACAGAAAGACGGTTGAGATTAAGACGTGAATTGCTCACCTGAGGGCTTTTCTTCAGTGTTTACATTCATAAGGACCACAGTGGTACATGAAGTGTCTGGTTCAGTACTGTCGGTGGTGGTGAATCCTATACCACTATAATTGCCTGCTAACTATGTTGACAATTCATGAATTGGCAGCGAGTGCATCACTCACCAACACAAACAACATTAAAAAACTAATTGGAAGCACATGCTGACCAAAAAAACAAAAGAAACTCATCCACCACCCCATGAACCAACATGGGACATGTTCCTGCATCAGAAATGCATAACAATATATTACCACATGTTGAATGACGAATTAATGATTCAAATTAATGATGATAACAAGGCGATGCATTGCACCACGTGGCCTTAACAGGAAATCCAGGGTTTCCTATTTCAGTGGCAGGCGTTATCAGGTCTACCTCGGTGTACCCTTCTACTTCTTCTTCTTTTGTGGATGTCAGACAGTAAGGCGAGCTGCAGCGTAACCCGAGAACACGCTGTCATCTTGCTAAACGTTAGCGCTATCGTTCGGATTTCAGCGTGCGGCTGCACCTTGCTGCGTATTTTTAGCCCTCGTTCCGTCTGTCTCAGATTGATTCTTCCAGCCGTCTCGGGGTAGCGTTTTATTTTTGGTTGTTGTTTTGATTTTGCTTGTTTGTCCATTTATTTCCATGTGCGGGGCAACTGGAGGTCACAGCTCTCTAAGGGCCTCTATTGTCCTTGTTGGTGTCTGTGTTCATTATCTCTCTATATTCTATGTTTTCTTTTTCTCCTTCTTTACCAGCCCCTGGTCTCATCCCTCAGATGACTAGTCTGTCTCCAGACCGTGCAAACAGACAGAAGATGAAAGAAAATAGAAGAGACACAGAGAGAGATAGGGCTGATTGTATTCCTTGCTTCGCTGTGGCGGTGCACTCTCCCAGCGCACATTGTGTACATCGACCGTGGGCCAGGGAGAGGGATGCGTCACACATCTCATTTATAATTAATTCACTGTGTGATAGTGTTATGATCATAAATAGCTTGGTGAGGATTGTCCATGCGTGGACCATTTGCATTATCTAGGTGTGTGTGTGTGTCGTGCTTCAGTTGTTTTATTGTCTGCCATTAAAGATGGCTCAGGAATTAACGTGTGTGTGTGTATGAGACCCATCCCATGTGACCTCCCTCTTCCATGACCTCCGCTGGCTCCCTGTAGTAGCACACATCAGATTTAAGACAGTGGTACAAGCCTGCAAGGCTGTCAACGGAACTGCCCCTACCCACCTCCAAGCGTTAGTCAGACCCCACGCCCCAGCTAGAGCACTCTGCTCAACTACCTCAGCTGGCCGGCTGGTACCGCCATCGCTAACAGCAAGCAAAGGTTGCACAGCAACTGAGCTCTGAGCTCCCTGCCGATGTCTGGACTGTAGAGTCACTCACCAGCTTCCACAAGAGACACAAGACCAACTTGTTCAGAAAAATCCTCTTACGCACGTATTGTATGTTTGTACGTCCTGGCACTTAAAAATAGTACTTTGTATCATATAGCATCTTACCCTAGCTATCTTTGTTGTATACGAGGAATGGTTTAACCTAGCAATTATGAGTGCTTGAAATGTGTGTGTGTGTGTGTGTGTGTGTCTTGGAGTAAAATACAATCAAAACCTTTAAGTTTTGTTTAGAAGGACACACACAATACTTGGACATAGTACTTGGACATAGACACACACACACACACGCACAGTCCAGCAGCTTAAAGACAGCATGCAGTACAGCGGTGCAGGAATAGCAACACCATGATGTTAGTCACTGGCCTCCAAGTCACATGATGTTCATCATCAGCACAGGATACCAAGAAGCCACGCACACAAACACACGCAGACATCCCAAGTCTTTGATTTGCGGGAGACTCCCGGAACTTCCGGGAGTCTCCCGCAAATCAATAGCGTCTCCCTGATGCAAGCAAATCATGTACAATCTCCCGGAAATCCCCCCCCCCCCCCCCCGCCAAAAATCTTCGATAGCACCCCCCCCCCCCCCCCCCCCCCCCCCCCGCTCAACAAAAATCTCCGCTAGCACCCCCCCCCCGCTCAACAAAAATCTCCGCTAGCACCCCCCCCGCTCAACAAAAATCTTCGATAGCACCCCCCCGCCCCCGTTGCGGGCTCCCGGAAATGAGTTTTTGCAACTTGGGAACCCTGCACACGTCAACACACACACACATACTTATAAACTGACTTATTTTGTTATTTTGATACTTCCATCCAACGCTGCTTATAATGAACTCGGATATGTCATTTTATTATAACCTTTATTCATTTTTTATGAATTGAGGAGCAGGTAGGGGGTTAGGCCTCTTGCTCAGGAATGCTACGGCTGTGGCCACTGGGGATCGAACCCAGTACCTTTTGACAGTTTTTGTCATGTGTGTTTGTTTAACCATCAGGAGCAGAGAAGCCATAGCCCTCCAAAGCATACTACAAACCCTGTATAATATCTGTGTAATATTAACATATATATTTTATATAGAATACCTGGTAAACTAAGAACAGGGAGGGTTGTATATGCCAGTTCTGTGTGCCATACATATTTAATATTTCCTGCATGGCTGCATGGGTTCTCCTGCGGGTTCATTGGAGGACTGGAATTAGTTTCTTCAGGCACTTAGAACCATTCACCACCTGCCATGCCAAAGATAGCACAGACAACTTCTTAACTAATGGAATAAAAACACACCTCCCTCCCTCCCTCCCTCCCTCTCTCTCTCTCTCTCTCTCTCTCTCTCTCTCTCTCTCTCTCTGTCTCTCTCACTATCTCCATCTATCGCCCTCTCTCAAACACACACACACACACACACACACACACACACACACACACACACACGCACACTCAAATACTGTTAAATAAGGGAAATTATAAATACACATCTTCACCGGCACCTCCTCTACTCAGAACTGGCTGGAACTAGACAGCTCATTTTACACTATAAGTTCACCATTTGGTCAGTTAACAGAAGTGTTTATGCAAAGTGACTTACAGTGAAACGTTATAGGTATGTTATTTAGGAACAGGTGTTAGGCCTCTTGCTCTAGGATGCCTTTACAGGTAGACTGTGGACATTGGGATTGGAACCCACAACCTTTCGGCCCCCCACAAAACTGCACATAAAACACAAAACAGCACCTGCTGCTCATTTCTCATCTCTCTCTCTCTCTCTCTCTCTCTCTCTCTCTCTCTCTCTCTCTCTCTCTCTCACTCTTTTGTCATCTCACCTCATTTCCTCTCTCGTTTTCATCTTTGTTTTCCCGTGTCCACGCTCGTAGTGCAACATGCACCAAAAGGGGTGAGGGTGAGTGTAGACTCTAGCTGCTAAGGGCCTGGTGGCTAAACAATGGGGCCATTTAGTGGTGTTGGGGGTTTGGTAAAGGAGAGGAGGGGGTGGCGTTGGGGGTGTTGTTCAGGCTAGCTATCAATAGGGAGGTTCTGATGAAAGCTATGTGTAGCAGTGAACTGGTAGAGGGGGGGGGGGGGGGGGGTTCTGTTGCGTTCGTACTGAGCTGGGCATGTGTTACGAAAGCCGCAATTAGGGTTTCCCCTTTGAAGCCCGGTGAGGGCAGCGCTGGTTGGATGCTGGTTGTCGACCTACAGGAGGAGAGGGGATGCTCGTCCATGGTTCACACAGAGGTTAGCTAGCTAAACCGCCTCGTTCGGTCTCTCTCTCTCTCTCTCTCTCTCTCTCTCTCTCTCTCTCTCTCTCTCTCTACCTCTGCTTTGTTAATATACCTCCATTTCTGTCTTCTGTCCATACCTGTCAATCTGAATGTCCCTCCGATGGCCTTCTGATATCTTATCTACTAGTGTACTGCTTACTATTTACTCATTTAGCAGATGCTACAATGAACACATGTCGTTAATGAGCAGGTAAGGCATTGCCCACAGGTAGACTGCTGACGTTGGGTTTCAAACCCAGTAGCTTTTGTCTTGGAGTTGAAGACCCTGACCGCTTGGTTAACCTGGATCTACATTTTGGTTTAAGATCAGGGAACATGATATTGATATTGAATATCATATCATAAAAACTCCAGATAACAAAACAGCATCAGGCACCAGAGCAGCAATTTCCGTAATTGTTAGCACTAGTAGCGACATCATGGAGTGTCAAAGCAGTGCAATAAACACACCAGCCAAGATATACCAGTCGTGTAATAGCATTAGCACTAGCTCAGTGCAGTAGCATTTAACATTCTCAGCACATAGCCGCCAGCATCCTGCAGGAGCTACCGCTTCTTGCATGCATACTGTCACGAGGCCTATAGCATGCGCTGGATACCAGTGTTCACATGATACATATCTGTGTATGCCTATATCTAGATGCATGCATCAGCCATGTTGCTGACCATGAAACCACTTGTAATTTCCCAAAGGATATCATCATCGTCATCATCAGTCCGCTATAAATATTTAAGACACCTCACGGAAAACCTTTATGTAGTCTCACACTTCAAGGAGCGTCCACGTCATATGATACCCCCCCCCCCCCAACCTTCCCCCTCGCCCACACAGGGATATACCATTAACAGGAACCCCTGGGGGGAAGTGAGAGCGTTTTTCCTCCAATAGTGGTGCGCTCTAAAAATAAACCTGCCACTTACATAATAACTGTGTGTGTGTGTGTGTGTGTGTGTGTGTGTGTGTGTGACAGAAGGGATTGAGGGAAAAGGGAAGGGAGAGATAAGAGGGGGATAGAGAAACAGAGGGGGAGAGATAAGATAGAAAAACATGAGAGAAAGATGAGAGATGGGGAGATAGAGAGTGCGGGAGGGAGAGAGAGAGAAAGCGAGGGGGAGAGACTAGAGAGTTCTGCCATTCTGACTCTCCAGGTGATGTTGGGAAACATTAAGTGGCCATGGGTGATACGATGTATATCTGATACCAGTATCTCATATTGGTGCATGATCGGATCCTCCTCAGACAACGTAGTACAAACCAGTTCAGATTATACATCTTCTTCATGTTTAAATATGTTTACAGTGTGCAGTTACACTGTGTAAAGTTCGCACTCAATCAAATGGTTGCAATTCTTAATAACTTATTATTTATTTGCATTTTCATTTTTGCCCAAATCAGCACCTCTCCTCTCCTCTCCTCTCCTCTCCTCTCCTCTCTTATATTTGAATCTCTCTTCCTCTATATGAATGCGTTGTCATCGTCTCTGAGGACCTAGAGGGAGAGCGAGAGGTCGCTCTGGGGTCAGGATTGGGTGTCTAACGCTGAACAGGAAGAACTGGGATCTCTTATGCATTCAGGCATCGCTGCCCGCCCACCTCTCTGTTCTGTTCTGGCTGGTTGTCTCTCTGTTGGGTCTGTCTGTCTGTCTCTCTTCGCTTTTTTTGGCCCGTCGGCGGTGTAGTCGTCATGTCCGTGAGTCCTTTCATCCATCACGGCTGTCAGTCGGTCCCATCTGCATGGCAGTGGCAGTGTCCCTCTCTCTCATTCCTCTCTCTCTCTCTCTCTCTCTCCCTTCCTCGCTTCCCTTACCTCCCTCTCTCATAACTCATCAGACAGCTGCATACTAAACAGCAGCTGCCTGTCTTTGAGGTCCTCTCTCCCAGCTCTGATCACTATTCGGGGGCGTGGTGGTGGTGGTGGGGGGAGGGGTGGTGGTTATGGTGGTGGTGATTATGGTGGTGGTGGTGGTGGGGGGAGGGGGTGGTGGTTATGGTGGTGGTGATTATGGTGGTGGTGGTGGTGGGGGGAGGGGTGGTGGTTATGGTGGTGGTGATTATGGTGGTGGTGGTGGTGGGGGGAGGGGTGGTGGTGAGGGGAGGGGTGGTGGTTATGGTGGTGGTGGTGGTGGTGGTGGTGATTATGGTGGTGGTGGTGGGAGGGGTGGTGGTGAGGGGAGGGGTGGTGGTTATGGTGGTGGGAGGAGGGGGGTTTGTGTTGCGTTGTGCCTCGCCTCTGGAGCGGTCTGCCAGAGGAACTGAGACAAACATCACAATCGGTCAACATTTTAGTTTAGTGTCTTCTAGTCAAGTAGTGTGTTTTTTAATTATTTATCTTTTTATTGTATTTAAATATATGTCTAAAATTATTCAAAATGTTCAGAGGTTATCGTAAACACAACTTGTTATTTAATTCTCACCATGTTGTTTCCCTTGTGAAAGGTGCAATACTAATAAAGTTTAATTGATTGGTTGATTTTGAAATGACAGCAGCACATGTTTGTGTTGATGTTGTCAGAGCATTATCCTCCTCAACATGAAACTATTCAATCTGTTGAATCTCGTCATTGTGTGTTCATCCGTGTCGGAGACGTTGTGCAAAGGCTTTTGTATGTTTAGTGTGCAAGCATCATAAAAACATACAAGTGAGGCACTCTTTCTCTGAAGAGATATCGAGGACAGAAGGGGGGTGGGGGTGGGTATGGGGGGGGGGGGGGGATAGTTGTCGGTAACAACCATAAGAATAGTCGCCATGGTAACACTGACATCACTGGAGGCAAAGCGTGCGGCTTGAGTGCCCTCTCTCAAAGAGAGTCTTGTGTTGCGTGGTGAGGGACGGAGACGGGCGGAGACGAGGTGAGCGACGTGAGATGTTGCTTTCTGTAAAGGCCACAGGGTCCTTGGAACAATCCCATGAAATACAGCCTCTCTCTCTCTCTCTCTCTCTCTCTCTTGCTCTCTCTCTGTATATGGGTGTCTCTCTCTCTCTCTCTCTCTCTCTCTCCCTATCTCTCTGTATGGGTGACTCTCTCTCTCTCTCTCTCTCTCTCTCTATCTCTCTGTATGGGTGACTCTCTCTCGCTCTCACTCTCTCTCCCATCTCTTCCTTCTGCTGTAGTGAATGTGAGTGACGTCAATACGTGAGTCTGGGTGCGTGGGTGGATGGCGAATTGCATGCCCTGCTCACTGTTTTGTTTTGCTTATTTATGCTTATTTGTTTATTACAGTATATATAAGAAATGACTGCATTCAGTAGAACGAGAGAGGATAAATATATATACTTTTTTAATGAATGTCCCTTAATTTATGATAGCAAAGTATAGAAAGAAGGTTATGTTTAAGGGAAAAACATGCAATAATGAAAAATAAAATAAAAAATAATAATAATAATAATAAAAAAAAAATAATAAAAAAAAAAAAATATATATATATATATATATATATATATATATAGAGAGAGAGAGAGAGAGAGAGAGAGAGAGAGAGAGAGAGAGAGAGAGAGAGAGGTAAAGGTGTATTATTCCAGACCTTTTTATTCTTCAAATGATATGAAGTCTTATAGGGGTAAAGGCCCAGAGAGAGAGGGAAAGACCATGGGAGAATATTTGAGCCATGAGAAAATACAGAGAGCAATGCACACATGCATGGATGAACGCGTGGAGCGTTCATTCGTGTGCGTGGGTCGTACACCGCTACACAAATGTCCTCATCATCTGCGTTTGTGAGTGAGTCACCGCTGGTACAAGCATGTTTGATCGCACACAAATCCATACACCCATTTTGAAAACCCATTTTCTCCGATTGGTGTTCAATGCATGTGAAGCAGCAGCAGCATAGAAACGTCTGCATATTCACATTAAATACATGATGAAGATATCAAAGAGATGAACTACAATGACTCGCAGCAGTACATTTTTATTTTTTTATTTTATTTTAACTATACTGTGAACAGATTTGAGACAGATTTAAACATCTTGTATCTTATGATCATATATGAGATTGTAAGATGGTTGTTTCAAACTAAACTGTATGTTTACTACTTAGTTTAATTAGTGGGTAGGTGATTAGGTCTTACATGTATACACTTATTAAGATCAGAGACTGAACCTTGCACAGTGAAATCTTAAGTGTGTTATAATGAAAAGCTATTTGATGATTCATTTTAAATGTACCAAGGTTGACAGACTGGAGAGGAACACAGCACTTTAAGCTCCATTAACATTCTTGTTTAATATCTCTATTATGCTGACTAGGGCTTACAGTCCCTTATTTTAATAACCTTATTATTTTTTCATTACTTGCCTTGATTTCCCTGATAGAATATTTATCCCAGTTTAAACTCACCAGAACCTTCCACATTCTTTGTTCATTGACTCGCAATTAACTGCAGCATGAGCTGCAAGCATTTTTAAAAGCAATTTGCGGTTTGGAAATGTGTGAAAACAGTTTCATGCTAATTTTCTATACACGTATTCATTTATCACATCAACATATAAAACATTGTGGTAATGTCAACTTGTCCTGCTTTTGAGCTCTGCACTATGGTCACCACTTTCTTAAAGAGAGGAGCTTGAATGTAACTTAATTAACGATTTTTAAAGCCTTATTTTACGGGTCACATGATTCACAACTTTTGTCACTCAGTTGTTCCTACTACCCTGCATGAGGCACCAGCTGTTTTCCCAATATATCATCCCATGGCACCATTATGTCAAAATTAAGATTTTTTGTGTGTGTCTGCGCATACAATGTCCTTCACAAAGCATGAGTTTATGTGCAACAAGGGCCCTGTGTGTATGTCTATGTGTGGTGTGTCCCACTGACACACTTGATACCGACATGATGATGATGATGATGATGATGATGATGATGATGATGATGATGATGATGATGATGATGACGACGACCAGAAAAGACACCACATATGTGTCCCCCCTAGGGGTCAAAGGTGATGTGTTACATGTCACACACCCTGGTCTTGTGTTGTTTGTGTGTGTGGTTCGCTTGTAGTACAGTGTGGTCAAGTCATTTAGTGAAAAGCATGTGCAGTACGACCCGAGAAGAAAACCGCTGAGTCAGGACTTTCTCACTGTGTAACCGTACTCTGGGTTTTACTGCAAGCTGCAAAGCGGAAGAAGTTACGTCGGGGTGCCCATCAGGGCATTCATTGACGACCTCACCATCACAGCCAAATCAGTACCTGAAGGGAGATGGATTTTGGAGGACGTGGTTGAGCTCACCAGAGTTCAAACCTGCAAAATCCAGAAGCCTGGTACTGAGGAGGGGGCGTGTCCAGGATCAGTTTCACCTTAAGATCAGAGAGGACATCATCCCAACGGCCCAATAGAAACTGGTGAAGAGCTTGGGTAAGTTGTACAGGGCGGACCTCAACGACAAGCAGAGTGTGAAGGAGATGCTCATTCAAGCTGAAACCTGGATGACATCTCTGGAGAAGAGCGGCCTACCCGGTAAGTATAAAGCCTGGGGATACCAACATGGGGTGTTTCCCAGACTGCTCTGGCCACTGCTTGTTTACGAGGTAGGAGGATCGCCTGCATCATGCCGACATCCTCAGGTCACTAGCCCAGGGCAGGTTAGGCCTGGGTTGCTCCACCAGGGCAAGCTGGCTCAAGGCCAACCCAAAGGAGAGGCGTAGCATGGTGCAGAGGGAGGTCAGCAAGGCAGAGGAGGAAAGGCGACGTGTCAAGGCTGTAGCCATGAACAAGCAGGGCAAGGTGGGAGAGCATGCGAGAAAGGGCACTGACCTGGCAGGACATCTGGAGCATGGAAGGACACTGGATCAACTTTCTGCTGTGTTCCGTGTATGATGTCCTGGCTACTCTATCAAACCTTCACACGTGGGTTGGCAGAGAGCCCCTGCTGTAGGCTCTGCAGAAGGCCAGCCAACCTGGAGCATGTCCACTCCTTGTGTCGTCAAGTCTGGTGGATGGGACATTCCGGTGGCGACACAACCAGATCCTGACACAGTTGACTGCTGGTGTGGAGCAGGCAAGAAAGAAGCCAAAACAACTTTCTAAGGGGCCTTTCTCAAGGCAGGGGAGATTGCAACAGCAGAGACGAGGAGCAAAGGGGTCCTGGCCACAGCAGAGCAAGTGATTGGGAGATGCGGGCGGACCTTAGGAAGTAGCTCAGATTCCCAGAGGAGATAACCCACACAAGACCCAATATTGTCCTCTGGTCTAAAGGTACCAAGCAGGTGGTTCTTATTGAGCTTACAGCACCCTGGGAAGAGAGGATGGAGGAGGAACATGAGCACATGCTAAAGAAATATCAGACACTCATCTTCGAGAGCCAACAGAATGGATGGAAAGCCTGGAACCTTCCAGTTGAAGTCGGCTTCGCAGGGCAGTCGCTCTGGAGAGAGCTTGGACTGCTCGGGATTGAAGGGCCAGCTAGGAAGTGACTGGTAGCCAACATCCCCAAGCAGGCAGAGGCGGCATCCCGGTGGATCTGGATAAAGCAGAATGAGCGGTGGCAGAGCCAACCTGGTGATGGGCTAACAACATCTTAGAACATACTAGGAGAAAAGACTTAATGCAGATGCTGGAAGAGCAAGCAACAGCCACAGTTTTCACATCGGTCTGACCTACCCTACGTACCAAAATAAAGTGTCTTCAAATTAAGGTAAGTTTAAATATCAAGCGCTTGGACTGCTCAGGATTGAAGGGCCAGCTAGGAAGCGGTTGGTGCTTTCTAAATCATCTCATGTACCATTAACAACTTCTTTACCACTGGTTTGTAACTACTAAAATACCAAATGTAGGTATTGTAAACAAGTCGTCTATAAAGTATGACAATGCAGTTATCAAACACCTTATAAATGGCCCTATTAAAAAATATACAGTATTTATAAATGCTTAACTTGATGTTTATTAATAGCTTTGTAATGATTTAATAATGTATTGTGGATGTTTTACAAAGGATGACTTAACTATTAATATACATAAATACATACACATAAACGTAAATGCTTCAAAGAGTATAGTTATTATAAAGTGTTACCAAATGTGAATATCAAGTTTTCTGCAGTAGTTTACATCTTAAACACACACATACACAAGGCACACACACATTCACAAACACATACTCACACAGATACACACACACACACACACACACACACACACACACACACACACACACACACACACACACACACCTCCTCAGCTTTATCTACTACATTATATAGTCCTGGTTGTACCTCAGTGTGGTGGACTGCCAGCTGATATTGTTCTCAATAGCAAAGCTGAATAACTTAAAGATTAATGCGCTGCCAAAAAGTCATAGCATGTCTGTTGCTTGTGTGTGTGTGTGTGTGTGTGTGTGTGTGTGTGTGTGTGTGTGTGTGTGTGTGTGTGTGTGTGTGTGTGTGTGTGTGTATGCAAATAACTTGGTTTATGTGTGTCTCCCTGATAAGGTTACAAGAAGTTTGATGTGTTCTCAACACACACACACACCCACACACAAATATAAACAAGAAAACAAACACACACACACACATATGCGTAAAGTAGCAGACAGACGTTTGAATGTTTTACAATGTATGCTCCAACCAGATAGGCTGGAGGGCAAGGTGTGTGTGTGTGTCTTCGTCTGTGGAGCCCGAGATAACAGCCAAACGTTGTGTACTAGATTCTCCATATGAAGCAGTCATAACTGACAGCTTAACTGTCAGTTATGAAAATACAATATTCATAACACATTACTAATGTTATTGTATGATTTTGTTTAATACTAATTTATGAAGGGCATGTTGGTTAAGGACTAAATGTACTAATGAGACATGACCTGCCTATCACAAACACAAACACACACACAATTGTTATTTTGATTGTGGCCTATGCAAATGTAATCATATGCTCAAATAGCAATTGAAAGGATAGTCCATGGAATGGTGCATGGACACATGGATGATGGATGGATAGATAAATCACATGGACAACATGGACAAATGGACAACAACATGGACACATGGACAACATGGACAAATGGATAACAACATGGACACATGGACAACATGGACAAATGGATAACAACATGGACACATGGACAACATGGACAAATGGACAACAACATGGACACATGGACAACAACATGGAAACATTGAAAACATGGACACATGGAAAACATGGGACAACATGGACAACAACATGGACACATGGACACATGGACAACATCAACACATGGACAACATCGACACATGGACAACATCGACACATGGACAACATCGACACATGGACAACATCGACACATGGACAACATCGACACGTGTGCTCTGCAGCTAAACTGATCAAATGCCAGCCCACGTTCAGTACATGCAGTTTGAATCTGATCTCACAGTCAGACAGACAAGCCATGTTATTACTTTGTACTCTATGGCAAGTGACAATACTCATAATTGGTTGCCTTTCATAGTTGAGATGATACAACCGGTTAGAACTGGTCGTGTGGAAATCCACCTAAAGCAGAACATTCCCTTGTAGTACGGCTGACCCTGTGATGCCTATCTTACTCAAAGGTAGTTGTTAGTTGATACGCGACGACTCCAATCTCCAATGATAAGTGACGCACACACACAAACGTACACACACATACAACCAGCATTTGAACTGAGGAGCACATAGTAGTCATGCTACATATTTAATCGATGTGATCGGATGTGATTACAAATCAAGGTATTCTATTCTCATTGTTGACCTACTGTGGCCGAGTGTGCGTGTTTTGCACCGGCATGCGCGCGTGCGTGTGTGTGTGTGCAGCTCATTCACGCGACCTTCTCAGTAGATTTCCACGACACATGAACGCAGAAACGCCCTCTCTCTCCGCTTCACACAACACACAACAAAGGGATTGTTGTTCCCCCTCCCTCGCTCTCTCTCTTTCTCTCTCTATCTCGCTCACATTTCTCTCCCTACTCGTTTCTTTGCTATCCTCTGTTGTCTTGCTCCATCTCTCTCTTCATCTCTCTCAGACACACACACACACACTTTTCCACAGACCCACCCCCCCACCCCCACCCCACTGTTTACTTTTCGTTCTCGCCCTGTGAATCCTAATTGCTGCTTGCTGTGTCTTCTCCATCCGGTCCAATTGAATCAGTGTTATTGTAAATGTGTCTGTCTCTCTCGGTAGTCATCTTCCTTCCCAGATGAACTGGAAACCTCCTTTGTTAAAATGCTGAGGTAAACATCAGTGGGCGGCCTTTTTAATTTGTGGCGTGATATGCGGCTGATAGGGCACACCGTTCATTTGCTCTGTGATCGATTGTTATTTTGTCACCTTGTTTTTAAAAAAAAATAAAGTATATGTCCACAGGTTAAGATGGGGATGCAAGCCAGTTCGTTTGGTCAAGGACTGGACACCCTAGCCACGACACTATCCCTACTAAGGAGTGCCTGACTTTTGTGGCAACAGGTGTGTAAATGGAGATCTGAGTGGTGTGTGTGTGTGTGTATAATAGGAGCACATTCTTTTATTGCTTCCAATTAAAAAAAGTTAGATTCTACGGTTGGAAATAGCAACTGTTATTCACAGCAGCGGTCTGCTATTCAGAAATAACAGACTGTAGAATGCAGTAATTGGCCAATCAGAATCGAGTATTCATTAAAGCCGTGTAATAATACATTATAAACACATCTGATCTGTGCTCTTCAGTAATATTTTTCATTATCCATGAAAATCTAAATCAAAACTAATCTAATGTAGGCCTACTAATGTATCATATGTTGGTGTCCTGAAGCTCAATGACATTGACAGATGTATGCTGTTCAGCTATCTATGTGTTGCCAGTGAAATTGTACATTGCATACCCTTCACTTCCATTGTTTGTGTTTCCATTGTGCTAGTGTAGAGCTGCGCTAGCTAATTAGTGATAGCCAAAAGTATACAATAGTTTCCAATTTGGGGGATGAACTGTTCCTTATGCTTCAGAAGCTGCTCGACTCCCAGCCAAAAGCTACTGGGTTTGACTCTCAATGTCCACTGCCCATGTGCATGCATTCATGCACTCCTTAATGGCATGTATCTGAAGTCGCTTATGGATAAAAGCGTCTGCTAGAATGACGTAGATAGAATACAATACAATTCCTATCCTACCAGACAATATGGCATCTGGTCTGGCGGGAGCAACAGGCTTGCATTGAGTCTGGTTTGTTAGTCATGCTGCGAGACATAAAGCATTCGTCTCCCACAGGAAGTCTTATGATAGCCGCTTGACCCGCTCGTATCCGGATGTCCGCATCACACTCACTTTGTCCCAGTGCCACAAGACATGGATACGCCACATCGCTCGTTACCACAGCCTCCTGGGACTGGTCAGAACTCTCCGTATGCTCCTACGTTGTGGTCATTTTTCGCTTGATGCGTGGGGCCTTGATGTTTTTATTTTTTTTGCGTAACAATTGATGGAGCCCTGTGTTGGAAACATGATAGAGATGAGAAAAGAAACCAGTTGAAAATAATTGATGGTAATAAATAATATTCATTAGTATTTAGTAAATTGAAGTAATAATGTATTAAATGTATCTAATCATTAAAAATATAATAATAATAATAATAATAATAATAATAATAATAATAATAATAATAATACATTCCTATTTGTTTGTTTCCCCTAAAGCCCTGTTCAATGTGCCTAAATGTGCAGTTAACAGTGGATACCAATAAAGCAACCATAATATTCCAGACAATGGAAGCCGCACCAACCTGAAGCCTATTGCCACGGTGGTTTATTTCCCTATATGCTCCCCTTCATGTCCTCTCATCTCTTCTCAGGACCAGATTGATTGAGCATGTCCTTGAGCCAGAGGCCGGCGTCGCTGTATATCACTCCCGACATATGATGTGCTCCCAGATCCTGGGGTCGCCGTGCTACTTGAGGGTTGACCCATCGACCACCACCCTCCTCCCCTCCATCTCACCTTCCTCCCCTACACCTCACCCTCTCCCCTCCACTCCTCCTCTCCTCCTCCACCTCGTCTCTCCTCCCCCTTACCTCCTCTCCTCCCCTTCCTCTCACCTCCCACTCCTTATTCACCTTTCCACCATCCTCCTCTTCTCCCCTCCTCCTTCCTCCTCCTCCTCCTCCTCCTCCTCCTCCTCCTCCTCCTCCTCCTCCATGTTTATTTGAGACATCACAATGAGGTGCATGTGATGAGACGGATGGATGGGCGCGGGGAGTGTATGTGTGTGTGTGTGTGTGTGGGGGGGGGGGGGGTTGTGTCATGTAGGGGAGTGGGGAGTGTGTGTTGTTTGGTGATTGGTTGGTTCACCCGCTCACTCACAATTAATAATATAGAGGTGTCATGTGAGTAGGATTCTCGGTACGGAGAGATTTGTTCTTAGACATTCCACCCTGCATGGTGTCCTGCTTCCCTGTGTGTGTGTATGTGTGTGTGTGTAAGCACAATACACACGCACACAATGTCCTTCACAGAGTATGAGTTTATGTGGAACAAGAGCCCCGTATGTGTGTATGTGTGTGTATGTGTGTGTGTGTGTGTGTATGTGCGCGTGCGCATGCGCGCGTGTGTGTTTGTGTGTGTGTGCAGGGTTGTGCGTCTATTTGTATACAACAAGAAATGCCCGTAGAAATTTCAGTGTCTTGTATGCCTCCATGTAGGTATGTGTGTGACGTGTGTGTGTGTGTGTGTGTGTGTGTGTGTGTGGGTGCTTGTGTTTATATATGGGCTTGTGTTTGTGCCTTTTCATTGCGTAAAGGAACCTTTCTCTGATTTGAGCAGTATACACATTGCTGGAGACTGAAGTACGTCTGCACTGTTTATCCTGCGTGGCTTGCCATCAAGATCAGGGAGAAGGTGAGTCAGTTGCCAGGTAAACACCGAAAAACAGATCAGGTATTCTGTCAATAACGGAGAGTAAGGCACTTTCATATTGCTAGTCTGAAACTGTCACTTTATATACAAATGTATATAAAGTTCCTCAAATTCCACATCCCACACATACACCACGAACAACATCAACAACAATAGGACAGATGCTTCCCCTTACAGGATAACCAATTATTTTCCCTGAAATTGTGCCAGGGTTATAGTCGATCAACCCCCCCCCCCACACACACACACACACACACACACACACACACACTACTGCTGGCCTTACAGTGTGTGTTCCAGGAGGAAGTATTTCCATTTCCATGTTAACATAGACTTGAGTTTCTTCTCTGCTGCAAATGGATATGATAATGAATGAAAGCACACTTCCCAAGGTGGGTTAGGGTTAGTGGGTTAGGGAGTTAGTGTTACAGGGTTAGGGTTAAGGTAGTCTCACAAATCCCTCACTAATTAATAATCTAATCTATGGTCTGGAAGTAGACTAGATCAAATCTATTTTTGTAGCAATGCTGTTTGGCCGCTTCGCCCCAGAAGTAGCATAGTAGGATCCCTTATTAGGGTTAAGTGGTTAGGTTGTTAGGGTCAGAGTTTGGGGTTAGTGTTAGGGGGTTATGGTTAGTGGGTTAGCGGTTAGGGTTACTGGGTTAGGGGATATAGGGTTAGAGTTAGGGGGTTAGGGTTAGTGGGTTAGGGGATAGTGTTACTGGGTTAGGGGTTAGAGTTAGGGGGTTAGTGGGTTAGGGGTTAGAGTTAGGGGGTTATGGTTAGTGGGTTAGGCATTAAGGTTAGTGGGTGAGGGGTTAGGGGTTAGGGTAAGAAATTAGGATTAACATCAGGGGAATGCACTCATTGGGTGAATTATGTAACTGTGTTGCTAGGTGAGTGGGGCAGGCTGGAGGCGACGACTGATAACGCCATTTACCATGAAAACCACCACACCCATGTGTGCGTGTGTGTGTGTGTATGGGTGTGTGTGTAGGTGTGTGTGTGTGTGTGTGTGTGTGTGTGTGTTGGGGTTTATTGCCTTTGCATGAATATGCATGTTAGATAACCTTCGCTGTGGGTTTGTGAAGTGTGTTTGGTTGCCATGGGTTACCATCGAGGGGGGAGGGAGATAGGGAACTCTTCAAATAAAAAAATGAATAATTTGGTGAAAAAAAATCAATATAGACACAAAATAAAATAAATTCTGAAGAGGTTTAGGTTTGCTGTGTGTGTGTGTGTGTGTGTGTATGTGTTAGCTTTGCCAACATGAGGATTAAATACTAAATGAATGTGTCACTCCATGTCGTGTAATGTCATGTCATGTGTACAGTGTCATGTCATCTTGTGCCATGTCAAATTTGTGTCATGTTACCTTTGCTTTATGCTTCATTGTGCTGATTTCAGCAGTCAGAACGTGTTACCACACACATTTTGGTCCACATCCAAGGTCCTTTTGCATGTATATTGTGCAATGGAGGAGTATGCACAGTAACTCACAAGCTATGCCTAGCTATGCTAACTGAGTCAATAGACCTAACTTGTTCCCCCGGCTGATCCACATACATCCCTGCTAAGACAATTAGCCTCTTAAGCGACGGGGTCAGATGGAGAGTTGCTCTGGAGCGACATCTGCGCGGTGAAAGTGTTCGTTTGAAGGATATTGGCTTCGCCATTAATCAGTTAGGGAATCGGAGAGCTGCCACAGCGTTTGGTGGTGCACTGATGGAAACCAATCAGCAAATCACCCACAGGGGCAATAATATCGTGAATGACAAAGTAAAAAGCTAGTTAGTTAGCTGGTCCTCAACCATCTTTTCCCCAGCAACCCTGTCTTGAAATATCTTAACTATATTAAGCAGCAGCCTTCCTTCCACCAGCTTTCCTTCCTAGATGTTTATTTTACACAGATGTTTATTTTATTGCCTTGACGCTTTGTACTGATGTGTGTTGCTGTTGCGCCTCATGAATGAAGTTGCCATCTCTCTATCTATCTCCCCCTTCCATCTATTGGTTTTGTAGCCAGCTACCTGTGGCTCCAGTTGTCATTTCCCATTTGCATTTGCATGTTTATGCAAAAAGAAGCATTTCAAAAATCATCATTTTTCTGAGGCAATACACTGTCAGCTGACAGTTGGTGTTAAATCTAAAAGGGAAACAGTTTATAAATAAAATAAAAAATAGCTTAAGGAAAACTTTGAAACAAAACAGGAACTACATGAACAACATGATCACTGACTCCATCCTGCCCTCCAACTCAACTAAACCCACACCTCTTTTACAGTATCACATCATCCCCACTCCAGCCCACTTCCCCAAACTCCCACCCCCGTACCCTCCTTGTCACACATCTCCTTACCCCTCTCTGTGTGTCACTCCCTCTCCCTCATTTGCTCTTCAAAGGAACAGGGGGCGAGGGGGGTGACAACATCTGTCGGTGAGCTAGGAGCTGTAACCGCACAGTGGCGTTAGGTAATAACAAAAGACTACTTCTCTGAAGTAGGGAGGCCCAGCATGGAGGAAGGAAGGGAGGGGGAAGGTGTGATAGCCCCTGTTGGAGAGTGTTGGTTAGGAGAGTGTGAGGAGAATATGGAACAAATGTTGGTGAGGGGGAGACAATCCTCTTCCAGAAGGACGAAAAGAAAGAAAGAAAGAAAGAAAGAAAGAAAGAAAGAAAGAAAGAAAGAAAGAAAGAAAGAAAGAAAGAAAGAAAGAAAGAAAGAAAGAAAGAAAGAATCTGTAAGCCTGTGTGTGTGACACACTAGTGAGTCTCAAATAGAATAGGAAATGAGGAATGTGCGAGATACATGGAAATATTACATACACATAAATATATAAATATAAAATGAGTATGAGTCGCTCTATTTATATCAAAGTATCTGTCGGGTCAAATATGCTAGGAGCACAGGCTGTATGAAGTCTATAATGTCACTGGGAGATCAGGTTCATTTTGATTAGGAGACATGTTCTCTGAGCTACACATGTAACACAAGATGCTCTTTCTTGCAGCTGACCTTTGCAGTTTCCCTGAATGTGAGTTTTATTGATAATTTGCTTAACGGAAGTAGCAAAATGTCAATAAAGGCTATAGTGTGGGCCGTGTACATTTCTTTGGTTAATACAAAATAAAAAAGATACAAAAATGTCTTAATTCTCCTTCATTTGCTTCTTGTGATTTTTGTGACAAATGGGGATTAGGGCTCTTTAAAGGGCTCTTTTCCATCATGCAACGTAGCGACGTAGCGACATAGCGACGTAGCGGTGAGTGAAGGATGCATTAGGATTTAACCTTGAGAAAAAGCCCCAGATAGGGGTAATTAGGCTGGATGCCTACAGGTTAGGCTGCGGACATTGGGGATCGAACCCAGTACACACTAGCCATTATTTCCCTTGCCTTATTCACTGAGCATTTAGAATGCATTGAGTTGTCTTGGTTTCCAAAGATTCTAGAAGGTCTCCCCACCCAACTATCCAATATGGCCGCAATATGGTCAGCATCCAGCATTATATTATATTGTATTAAACCACCAACTCTCCCTCCTCAAGGACCACAGATCAAGCACATGACTACTCTGTGAATTTAAGTGCTTGAAGAATGTGAGGAGCTTACTACTACTGGCTACTTACCACACCAACTTCTAGTCCATTACCCAATTCCCTCGCCAGTGTTGTCACTACATTTCCGTGGTGGTGCCAAAAGGATTGCATATATTGCATATATTGTTTGAATATAAGTGGGAGGGTTTGCGTTGTGTGCAATAATGTCAAACACGAACCACTTGTGTTTTGTAAAGCGTGTTAATAGTGAATAAGGGTATGGTGTTGGTAACACTTAAGGTGTTAAGGTACGCAATAAGGTACGCAAAAGTGGGTAGTTACTGAGGAACGAATGAGTAACGAATGATGAACGACCAGGGCCCTAACTGGGGCCCTAACTGGGGCCCTAACAGGGCCCTAAGTGACAGTTACTCAGTAACTACTGAGGAGTTACTGGTAAACAGACTAGGGGACTACTGTATTCGTTACTGAGTAACTGTCACTTAGGGCCCTGTTAGGGCCCCAGTTAGGGCCCTGGTCGTTCATCATTTGTTACTCAGTAACGAATACAGTAGTCCCCTAGTCTGTTTACCAGTAATTCCTCAGTAGTTACTGAGTAACTGTCACTTAGGGCCCTGTTAGGGCCCCAGTTAGGGCCCCAGTTAGGGCCCTGGTCGTTCATCATTCGTTACTCATTCGTTCCTCAGTAACTACCCACTTTTGCGTACCTTATTGTAAAGTGTTACCATGGTGTTTCATAAGCTGCTCGTGGTGTCTGACACAATATTCCCATTGTATTCGCTTGAGTCTTGTTTACAACGTAGTATTAGTATGACCACATTTCCATCAACGTTTGACCATGTATCCTGACATATGTTAAGGTAAATTGTGTAAACTTGCTTTATCTATTATGTATCATATTATTATTATTATTATTATTATTATTATTATTATTATTATTATTATTATTATTATATTCCCAATCTTCCCTACTCAACTCCTCCTTCATACTTTATGCTAAAACAATAATTCAAACTTTACAACCTTACTTACTACGTTACTATCCAAACTTTTTTGGATGTATTTAATACATATTATAAATCAAAATGTTAAGCTACAACACTATGCAACGTCACTCTACTGTACATTTCCAATATACCAGACTAAAAACTGTGCACCACAATTTTTTCTGAAATTGTACTTTTCTAGTTATCATTAAAACATTACCATGTGTGTCATGTTTGACGGTTAAGGCCTACAGGTGTTTTCTCCCTTCATGGACATAGCCTACATATTGTCATTATTTAGCTTCACCATAACAACATACTATAATCACCTCGCCATAGATGGAGTGTGTGTTATTTCAAACATGGCCTATAACAGATATTTAACAAACTGTAATCCCCACTACAAATACCTCGGAAATAGACACGCCAATGTCCTCTCCCCAAGGGCTGCTCTGTCGTCAGGCCCCTGCCTCGTTTTGGACCAATCAGCGCTTTCCTTTTTTAGACGGCGTTATAGGCCACGCCCCCAGTCCCTCCTGGCCGTGTGGTTCCGGTGAGGGAATCTCCTCCCGACAGCTGAATCATACATGATGTAGTCTGTATGGCGAGGGCGTTGGACCCGCCTGCACCCTGTAAATACACGTTTAATCACTCAGGTGGTGTACTGCACTGCTCATAGACTGCATTAGGACCACCACTGTGTACGCAATGTGGGCTATAACGATGTATTAATCTAACGATTTATCTGCGTAACCAATAAGAGCGTATGTTAACAACGTCTGACATTGGTAGGTGAAATAATAAGTGTCATTATATGTTTCCCGACATCCGCTTGAAAACAACAGAATAGGGTGTCTCCCGTGTCTTTTATTTTCGTCTTTTGCTGTCAGCGCAG
The DNA here is from genome assembly GCA_030340625.1 of Merluccius polli. Taxonomy (NCBI): domain Eukaryota; kingdom Metazoa; phylum Chordata; class Actinopteri; order Gadiformes; family Merlucciidae; genus Merluccius; species Merluccius polli. The sequence continues at coordinate 107,200 of JAOPHQ010000016.1, forward strand.
ACCTGGGTTATTCGTGACGCAAATGCTCATGATATGGGCGTCTCTCCATTCCATAGCATCATATGTCTCCGAGTGACGCCACTGTGCGGCCAATCACAGAGCGGCATCATGTGCAGAGGGGGCGGTCGTTTCCGCGCCCCGGCCAATCACAGCGCGCGGTATTGTTTTTAACCCTGACGCGGCGTCGCCGCCCCCCTCGTGCGCGTCCCGCAGGGAGGCTATAAATACAGGCGCCGCGCGCTCCGCACCAAGTTGTAAAACTCCCGTGTAGGAGGGAGCTACCTTGCAAGCCTGCTGAAAAAAGGAAAAAAAACCTAAATACACTAAAAAATAGAAACCGAAAATCAAATGTAACTTCAATACTCCGTCATCTTCTACGTGTACTGGAATACTTTTTTTGTATTGTTAATATATTATTTCAGAAGAAAGTATTTATACCTAACTCTTGTCTTTTTGCACTAAATGGTACTTCAAAACTACTGAGAATCTATAATTTTTTATACGAACAAAAGTAAGTATTTGACGGTTATCGTCGTTGATTATTATTGTTTGAATTGCCATGTTTTACTGTTGGCCACTCGCTGTCTTTGGTAAGCCTTTTAAAAATAGTGAGCCGATTTGCTGCGTCAGTCTCTGCATGTGTCTGTCGTAAAGCTGTGGGTTAATAGTTTGATTGAAGGCTATTCTGTTGTTTCATATTGTAAACCTGCCAGCTGTGCATATAAGTCATATTTGTGTGGAGTCAGAGGGGCAAGGTTTATTCCCCACCCTGCCCGCGTCATTGGCAATGATCTTCGCAAGATCTGTTTCTTTGAATCATGGCTATATTCAATATTTACAATGGCTAATACAATCGGGATGATAGACATGGTTTCTGTCCGAGCCGTTTTAATATCAGACTTATTCCGTGTTTTTTTTTCCTCCGTTACAATTGAATAAGGCGTTTGGACCGACGGTCCCAGCAGGGCGGAGCGCCTTAAAGCCCACCCACCGTCCGACCTGCTTCTCCCATTCCTTCGACGTTGGTCGACCGTTGTGTTGTCTTTGCCAGTTTTTGTTTTATAATTCAGTACACCCTTTTGGTCGTCGTATTTCTGGACTTAGCCGACTTTATTGAAGCCACAGCCAAGATACACACACACACACACACACACACACACGTATTATGTAACAGGATTCCTGAGGTGCTTTGCGAGGCGAACCGATTGTTGATCCATTGTGATGAGACATCACCCCTTCATCTGACCATCACATTATCTGATGAGACATCACCCCTTCATCTGACCATCACATTATCTGATGAGATATCACCCCTTCATCTGACCATCACATTATCTGATGAGACATCACCCCTTCACCTGCTGGTGGTGTCAATAATCTGATCTTACAATAAAAGGCGTTAGATTGGTATTTAAATGTGGCATTGAGTTGCAATGCGCACGTTAACACGCACATCATCTACTGCTTTACAACATGTCTATTAAAGAGAACCAATCGATATTGGCTCTATTTTAAATCCAAGTTGTTGTGATCAAAAACCAATCAGAAAGCTGCCCTCATATGTGTGTGTATGCGTATGAATGCTAATCATTCCTTCTTGCCTTTCTGTCATAGGAGACAAGGATAGATCTGTGGAAGGACACTACTTCTACAAAACCAGCACTTTTTTTCTACGTTCTTAACCGATTTCAACACAGCTCTACTTGATATTATTTTGTGCCTGGTGCCGGCCAAACACGTTGTCCTGCTGCTGGAGACCTTATTTTTAACCCCCCCCCCCACCACGGATAAACAAAGCAGACCTAGTGGACGCATCCAAGGCCATACACATCTAATCTTCACACATTCGGCCAACTTCAGCAGTCAGCTATGCAGCTTGAAATCCAAGTAGCTCTCAACTTCATCATCTCCTACCTTTACAACAAGCTGCCCCGCAGGCGCGTCAACATCTTCGGCGAGGAGCTGGAGCGGCAACTGAAGAAGAAGTACGAGGGACACTGGTACCCTGACAAGCCATACAAGGGTTCGGGCTTCAGATGCATCCACGTGGGCGAGAAGGTGGACCCTGTGGTGGAGAAGGCTGCCAAAGAAAGCGGCTTGGACATTGAGGACGTCCGCCACAACCTGCCCCAGGACCTCAGCGTGTGGATCGACCCCTTCGAGGTGTCCTACCAGATTGGTGAGAAGGGGCCGGTGAAGGTGCTGTATGTCGATGACAGTAACATGGACGGTGGCGTGCCGTGCGGTGGGCTGGACCTCGACAAGGAGATCAGGAACAGTTTCAACCCCGACGCGCAGGTCTTCATGCCCATCAGCGAGCCCTTGGGCGTTGTGGGCGGCGGCTCCCTGGGCGTTGTGGGCGGGGGCTCCCCGGCCTCCAGCTCACCATCACCGCCCTTCAGCCACTCTGCGGCCGTCAGCCCCACCTTCATGCCCCGCTCGGCGCAACCTCTGACCTTCACCACCGCCACCTTCGCCGCCACCAAGTTCGGCTCCACCAAGATGAAGAGCAGCGGCCGCAACAACAACAACAATGGCGGCGCCGGGGGCGGCGGCAACAACAGCAACAACAACATTGGTAACAACAGCAGCGGCGCCGTCGCGAACAAGGTGACGCGCAGCTCCCCCACCAACATGAGCCTGAATGTGAACAGTCTCCTGAAGCAGAAAGCCATCTCCACCTCCATGCACTCGCTGTACGGCCTGGGCCTGGCCAGCCAGCAGCAGAACCACAAGCCCTCCGCGCTGTCCCCCAACGCCAAGGAGTTTGTGTTCCCCAGCCTGCAGGGTCCCGGCAGCCCCGGCAGCACCCTCTTCCCCGGGGACGGGGCGCTGGGCTTGGGCCAGCTGCAGTACAGCAACGCCTTCGACGTGTTCGCGGCCTATGGCGGACTCAGCGACAAGTCCCTCATGGACGGCTTGAGTTTCAGCCTGGGCAACATGCAGTATTCAAACCAGCAATTCCAGCCAGTCATGGCCAACTAGTAGTGGGGTTTTGTCGTGGTACTACTTCAGCTACTTCTTGTTCTTCTTCTAGTACTACTACTACTACTACACACAGAATCGACCAGAGATATGTGATTGTGGCGGGGGGAAGGGGGGGGGGGGGGGGTTACTTAGTGGGGAAAAAATGCACATAAAAAATGAAAAAAAACAACAACAAACAAACAATGAGAGAATGTCAAGGAAAATGTTGAAAAAAATGAAGCAGCTTGTCGACCGTAAGATCTGGTGGGTCCTAAGTCGTAAGAGCATGAGCCCAAGGGTGATAGACTTTGCCCCCTTGCGTGTCCCATATGTCTTTTTTTAAAACCATGAAGCTTGTAGTACAAGATGTCCAAGCTTGGTCACAGAATGCATCGTTGTTATTTCATTTGCCAACCAAGCACAAAATATTTTTTTTATGTGACTATTTTAAGCTATATATATATATATATATATATATATATATATATATATAATCTCTATAAAGAAGGAAAAAAAATCACAATTCATGGCCTCTTTCAGTATTTAAAGTATAACTGGACATCGCCAATTGTTCAAGATATTGGCCTAAGTAAATGGAATTTCCTGGTCTTTTTTCTAATTGTATAATTTAATTTAGTACAGAGTTTGTAAAATATCAGAGTATCTATTGTTTATACGACATGGTATTGCATTTATATCTTTTTACTACTCCAGTGATCTGTGATGGCTGCAGCAACCTATGTTATTTCTTTTTTATTGAAATTGTAAAATGAATCCATCTTAAAAAAAAAAAAAAAAACAAGACACACATTGACTATTCAAAAGAATGTGTACTGACTATTCCATAGTGGTGGGATTTAAGAATATTTGCTTTTTTTGAAAAAAACATAAGAGTTGTATTTTCTGTTAAAAGTTTAAAAGATTTTTGCTATATTATGGACAAAATGTAATCATATATTAATTTTGTACCTACATTGTGCAATACTTGATAAAAACAAACGGTATAACAAAGTATTTGGAGTCAGTGTCTTACATGTTAAGAAAGACTGATAGTTTATTAAGTTTGTATTAAAAAGCTTGAAATAATTTCACTTGTTCGCTTCTTATTCCTAATCCCCCCCCGCTCCCCCGGTCTTTCTACTTTCTACTTTATCTCTTGCTGATTTATGGGAAAAAATATATTTGCAACCTATAACATGTCAGGGCATCCTGTGCTTGAATCTGCTGACTCATCACTTATCAGTCTAGAGAGCAGGGTGCTGGAGCTCTAGGGTTGCTCATGTGGTTGTGCTCCTATTTTGCATCTTGGACACATCGCCTACGTGGCCTTTTGACCCCTGGGAGTTGTTGAGATTAGTGAAAGGTTTATGGCCGTGTTGTGCCCTGCAATCATGTACAGTACACTTGTCGCCTACTTGCCATGGTCATGGCCATGGGGTCATGATCTCACGTCAGATTCCTAAATAAGCAGATTGATTTCTTCAAGAAAGATATCCCATGGTTCTATAATATCGGCTCTATGACTAATTCTATATGTTTGGGTGTTAACCCTATAGCATCACATTGAAGTTTGCTAACACCTAGCCTCACTCTTCAGATTAATATCATTAGATTCATATCTAAAGTCTGAGGGCAGACAAGCTCAAACCTGGGTCAACGGGTTTCACTTTCTTTTGCTTCATATTTGTTTTGACCAATCATGTTGCTGGAGGCGGGGATCTGTAAGCATGTAATTGGCTAACACAAACTCAGCCAGCAGTAGTAAACTGTAAAAAATGTCTCCAAAGGTTTCGAATCAACACCGTGTAGACTGGCCACTGTAGAAATATACTTCCCATTCTGAAAGCTTCGTCCACTCGCACAAGTGAGTTGTCTTCGGTAGAATATCTCTGTAACGAACGGGAAGCAAAGCGTAACTCCGCCCATTTCAGTTTCTGGTTTCCTGATTCACGGTGTTGGCTCTGTGCCGCCTCCCCCCTGAAGCTCTGCTGTAACATAGTAGGACAGCTGGATCCCAGATTAGCTAACACCTAACAACACAACACGGGTGTGAACTCCTTTAGCAAACTAGCATTGTTCACAAGGCCCCAATCCACCACCAAACCATAACCAGTGGTAGGTTGTTTTTTTGCCTAAGTTTTACACAAACAATTGTGCTGCGAGGGAGTGAATGGAGGATTCATCTTTATTTTCTGATAGGGAATGTGTGTTGTTGACACTAGGAGATAAAGACAGAGGCTGGCTGGTAAGAGCGTGCTGTGTGCCAGTCACATTTCACCCTGTGTCCCCCCGTCCACACATCAGCTGTCAATGGATAACTCACTACTAGTCCAAGGCAAGGACAGTACATCCTATCCCATTCAGGAACGCCATTTTGTTGGCTTACTCTTTGATTCATGAAGTCGTTTTTGTTTTTGTCAAACACTTTTTTTGACTGTTACTTACTGACAAACTGTAGGCTACTGTTGTTCAACAGTTGAATGTTACTGCTCTATGGAAAAGAAAACTGAAGAGAAAATGTTCAGCTGTTTCTTATCATTATTATAAATGATGATAATCTGTTTTTATTCCTTTGTAGAGCCCATTCATTTTGTTATAGCTAATAGGAAACAACACAAGGAAACTGGATTTGAGAAGGACCATTTGTGTTAACGCGGCGGTGTAGTTAATGGGATAAGTGCTTAAGCTACTGCGCTTGAGTCTATACTATGAGGACTTTGTTGATTACAATCAGTGACATGTCAGAATGCACAGGTGCAGTCTGCGTGTAACCAAGGGCAACACCTGACGACCAGATGGACGTATGTCAGGGAGATTAATACCAGCGTCTTGACGACAGGATGTACAAGTCTAAATCATGCGTGATTATCAGGCTCAAATGGTAGTCTTTGTATGAGTGATCTGCTAGTCTAAATATGAGACTAGATTATTTCCATTCTAGAGCTTTTCTGCTTAGTAAAAATAGTATATATAGTATATATATATAAAATAGTATATAACACAAGTATTTGTGTTGCGTGTGTGTGTGTGAGTGTGTGTGTGTGTGTGTGTGTGTTTTCGTCATAAGAGAGAGCAGAAGTAGGACATGTGGGTAGGTCTGAATCATTCTGCTACCATGGTTCCCCCTGGGAGCTGAATCATCAACACTTGTTTGCCTGTCTGTCCTCTGATATGCTGAGGATTTAATAGGCTGGTGGAGGTAGACTGCTGCTGTGATGTGCGTGTGTGTGTGTGTGTGTGTGTGTGTGTGTGTGTGTGTGTGTGTGTCTGTGTGTGTGTGTGTGTGTGTGTGTGTGTGTGTTTGTCTTAGTTCCTCACTATGACTATGCTGCATGTCACAGAGAGCAAATTAAAAAGAGTGCTATGTATGTGTGGGTGTTTATTGGCATGTATGTGTGTGTGTGTGTGTGTGTGCGCGTGCATGTCACTTTGAAGTCTATAGGCGGTTCCTTCTCTGGCTGGTGGAACAGAGTTCTGCATACACAGCAAGTTACAGACAGCTGATAGATAGATAGATAGATAGACAGACAGACAGACAGACAGACAGACAGACAGACAGACAGACAGACAGACAGACAGATAGTTTGGCTTGGTTTCCAGTGGAAGCCGAGGAAGACTACAGGTTATTGACTCACAGTGGCTGACAGCAGCTGCTCCCACACCCTTTAGGAACACATGATCTACATTACCGCTCGACAGGATTCAGCTGCAGAGATCACATATACCCATCTTTGTCAAACATACTCCGGCATACCATAGCACAGCCCCTCCCTGCCTTGCAGTGCTAATCTGACACCTTTACATGGAGATTAATTCAGGGTTGGTTGGTTGGTTGTCTTGAAGGTTCATTTTCCATGTTTTGTCACCTGAGAATATACAAACGTAACAGGTTAATAACCCCCATGCACACACACATACACACACACACACACACACACACACACACACACACACACACACACACACACACACACACACACACATACATACATACACACACAAACACACACTCAAACCTAGACACACATTAAAACATACACACACAAACACTGAAGGAAAGGATGCCATCTTTAATCTTTATGAGAAACGTGGAACAGATAACCTGAGGATTCCTCCATCAGCATAGTATGTGTGTTTGTGTGTGTGTCTGTTTGCATGTGTTTACAGGGTGGGTGTTGGCTAAGGCAGGAGGGGAGAGATGAGTGTGTTTGTTTTTGCTGCTCTCTCTGACACAGATAAGAGACAGCTTGAGATGTGGGATGTGTGTGTGTGTGTATTTGCTTATGTCTAGGTGTGTGTGTGTGTGTGTGTGTGTTTGTATGTGTGTGTGTGTGTGTGTGTGTGTGTGTGTGTGTTGTTGAGGACACGTGTCAAAGAGATGTCCGTTCACACCCTGACTGGCCAGGAAGTTCAGACCCCCCCCCCCCCCCCCCCCATCCACTCCCCCCCCTCCCTGCTCGTGCGCAACGTGAATTTAATTCACGAGTCACAAGGAACTTAATCAGTGCTGTGCAATCTGCAGAACCCTGTGATGCTGGTCGCGCAGAGGAGCCCAACTGACACCTGCTATTCATCACCTCGCAGTGTGTGTGTGTGTGTGTGTGCTTAAGGCAGAGGGAGAGATGGAGAGAGAGGGATAGATCTATGGAGAGAGAGGGCGAGAGAAAGGGAGGGAGAGAGTAAGCTAGACGGAGAGAGAGGGAGGGAGAATGCCATAGCAACAGAGGATTGTTTCGCAGAGGCTTCTGTCCTTGGAAGAGGTTGATTTGTTTTGCAGTTCAGAAACTCAGACACCAGCTGCAACTTTTAATCAACGACTAGAGGAAAATAGTTTGCGTTTCTCTCCGAGCAGGAATACAATGCCGCTGTTAGACTGCCTGTATACAGTATAACTATAATAGTGTGCAGACTAAAATGCTTTGCTTGTATAGATTGGAGAAGTCAATGCAGAGCCTCAGAAAACCTGAACACGAGTATGTACATGCATAATCGTGAACTGCATGTGTTCAGACTTGACAGACACAGAAGTGGATCTCTCTTGGTTATAACAACCAGAGCAGGGTTGGGGGTAGGGAGGGGGGATGGGGGGGGGTGAGCTGAGATGCAGTACTATCCCACGCGACACACATTGGCATTATTGGTGTGGGTATTGTAGGTACCACGGCAAACTACTAGCATATTCATATTAAACTTCTCTCTCTCTCTCTCTCTCTGGGGCAGAGTGCTATTTAAAGATGCCGCTTGTCTCGTGCCACAAACCGCTTTGAAAACCCACATTTGCGTGAATAACATAAACATCTACAATAAAGACAAACACAGGGAGAGGATGGGAAAGAGTTTATATAGAATCACAAGAACATTTTGTTGTTGTCGATTCAATTGAATTTCAAAATTCAAGAACTTTATTTGTCACATACACATGGATGTACAGTGAAATGGAAGTGGAAATGCTTAAGGGATTGTACAAAAACAACAACAGTAACAGTATTTACAATAAAAAGAAGCAACACTATTTACAGTAAAAACAGCATTTGCAATAGGTTTAGATATAAATAAGGGAGCTGAAAACATATTTTAAGATATATAAATGTACATTCGCAGCCTATGTGTGTGTGTACGTATATGGGGCAGTGTGTGGAACTTGGTAGTGGGCCTGCTGAGATCAGTCTTCACAGTCCTGACGGCCTGGGGAAAGAAACTCTGTCTTAGTCTCGGTTTTTGCTGCGTGACTGGCGCTTGCCTGACCGCAGCAACTGAAACAGTCCGTTGTTGGGGTGGTGAGGATCCTTCACGATCCTACAGGCTCTGGTTCTGCACCTCCTGGTGTAGAAGTCCTGCAGGGAGGGGAGCGCAGTTCCAATAGTGCAGTTCAGCCGAACGCACGACCCTCTGCAGAGCCCTCCTATCCTGAGCAGAGCTGTTGCTGAACCAGGCAGTGATGCTTCCTGTCAGGATGCTCTCTGCAGCTCCAGAGCAGAAGGACTGAAGGGTCCTCAGGGAGGTTGAATGTCTAAAGCTGCCCGAGGTGGTAAAGGTGCTGCTGTGCAGAAAGAAGGTATTTTAGTGTGTATTTCTCCCCTCACGTGTGAAAACTCCACACACCACAGAACACACACTCACGCAGACGAGAGGCACAAGATGTCGTCGTCCAAACACCCAGCAGTGAAAGAAAGTCTGTGGCTGGCTCTTCAGTGGCATGATGGTGTGTGTTGGTATATGTGTTTGTGTGTGTGGGGGGGGTTGGCAGCCATGACGGATTAATGATGCTTCTATTTTGTGGAAGTCCCATGGACGTATCATGGCCATAAAGACCACTGGAGGTCCGCTGTGGGTCTCTGAGCCAGTGCTTCTCATTTACGGTTCTGCGTCAGGGATTTACTCTGATTTTCTAACGCTAGATACCAGCTAGTTTATACTACTTTACAGTTAGAACAGGTGTGAAACGATCGGTCCGGTTCACTTGAACTGGCGTGACCTATGGGTAAATGTACACAACAGATGTTGGCTGCTTTCAATTCCGATTGGCTTTGGTGTGAACACTTTTCATTCAGAGAGAGAGAGAGAGAGAGAGAGAGAGAGAGACTTGCAGGAGGAGGAAATGTATAGATTAATTTGCAATGAAGGAAATTAGGTATAGATGATTCATGATTGAGTGATGCAGATGTTTACCAAAACCAAAATGTGCTGAAATTGGGGGATGGCCCCGACATTTTCAACAGGTGTTTTTGTATTGGGTTGATCTGGCAGGATTTGGCTGGTATAGGAATCAGCTCAATACAGAGATGTTGTTCTGGAGAGCACACTGTACCTCTGAGAGTAGTGCTGCTGTCTGTTAAATCAGTGAAATCTGTCCAGACCCTCCCCGGACGCCTTCCCGCCGCGTGAGTTGCTTGGCACTATATTGAGACTAAATGAATGACACTTCTTGTGAGGAACAGCTGGGTAAATGTACAATTCTAAGCACTTGTTTTGTTCTCCTTTCAGCTCGGTTTTCTATTTTATTCGAGAGTCGGCAGTGAAGCAGACGCAGACCCACGCAGACCCACTTCCCATCGCTAGTGTCTTGTATGCAAATGTGGCTGGCTCCCTGTGAAATTTAAATTCTATTTGCATTTCGTTTACATGACTCATGCACACCTTGTTTATGTAATTCTGAGTACACACACACACACACACACACACACACAACACAACACACACAACACAGCCCTAAACACTGATTGTGCCGACTGACACACACACGTTCCCCCAACATCAAATTAAAATAACGCTGTCATGGGCTTAGGAGCACATTGAATATGGAGGGGAAAAAAAGACTGAATTCATGTCACAGCCATTTGCTAAATACGGTTTCACTCACACCTGTCAGCAAACTGACTACCTGCTGTCTGCGATTTACAACATGAAGCCAAATGGGTTACAATAAATCTAGCTGCAGTGAGGTGTTTTATTTCAGAATTCACTGATTTAAATATGTCAGCCTTTTGCAACTTAAAGCACTTATGGGTTTGACTAGTCATGCCTGCCTCTGTTGAGCCAACTTTTTAATTGCAGCAGTTATCTGCGGTCCAGCACACAGGTTATTTGGCAAAGCAATGACAATACTTAAAACAGTGGAGCATCAATGTGGACCGACTGATATCGGCTGCTGACAGGTCTTTCGCCTACTGGTCCAGATACACACACACACACACACACACACACACCATGCACATTGAGTGATTAGCTTGTTGTAGATAATAATAGATGGATGTTGGTATAGTAGATATCAAATCTATATTCATTGCATTGCATTCGTTGCATGCTGTTTTGTCTCCCACACTCACATTAAGGACTCTCTCTCTCTCTCTCTCTCTCTCTCTCTCTCTCTCTCTCTCTCTCACTCTCTCCCTCTCTCCCTCTCTCTCTCCCTTCTCTCTCGCTCCTCCTTTCACATCTATAGTCGCACGGCCACACGTGGACTCATTCCAGTGGTCACAATGCTAAGGAGATTGCAGTGGCAAGAGCAGCATGCTAACATGCCACATGAGACCTGCATCCCTAATTGAAGAGAGTACGAGAGAGCGAGAGAGAGAGAGAGAGAGAGACAGAGAGAGAGAGAGAGAGAGAGACAGAGAGAGAGAGAGACAGAGAGAGAGGCTTGTCCTGTGAATATTGAAATAAAGTTTACTGTGTGTTTGAGTTTGACAGAGGTGTCAACTGGAAGGTGGAACTGAAATGTGAATGCGGTGATCTGACAAACCGTTGAGGGTAATTACTAGTTGAATTAAGGCCCCGGTCTACTTAAAACAACATTGAAATTGGCGTGTTTGCATTGTCTGTCGAACTGAAAATGACGAGGTACAATATCACTACAATTTTGTGACTGTTCAAAGACGCCAGTTGCCTGTGAGACAAGACGTGGTATTGTTGACCAATTGAAGGCAGCGGTGTATTGGGGGCATGTGGGAAAAGTGTACTAGTTCAGCTGAGTACGTTGAACCCACTGCAGCAATCGAAGCCCAATGCAGCAGTTTGTTTTGGTCGCAAACCTGTTTTTTTCTGTGCAAACACGGCAATTATGATTTGGTTTTAAGTATACCGCAGCCTTTAGTGGATGCTTACGCTCCCACACCCAAAAGTCTCCTGTTTGGAGGGATGTTCAATGTGGCACACGTGACTCTCCACCACACAGTCAGTGTATATATGCAATTTGGTGGACGCTTTTATACAAAGTGTCTTAGAAAACTGTGAGTGCATAGATTCCAAGCATGGGTGGTCCCAGATTAGACCACCAATAAAAACCAAGTCATCCATTTAAACCTCCTCTCCTCTCTCTACTCTCTGCTCAATCTTCATCTCAATCAGAGTGCTCTGCTGCTGGTCAGGTGACCTGTGTGTGTGTGTGTGTGTGTGTGTGTGTGTGTCTCTTGCACTGAGTTTACACAAAGAAATGAAAAACTGAAAAGATTGGATTGGATTGAAGAAGCTATTTTCTTGGTGGAGTGAATACATGGTGAGCACCTCTCACGTCTTCTTCTCTCTACTCTCTCAGGGTCTATCAGTCATTCAAGTTCTCTCTTTCTCTCTCTCTCTCTTACCCCTTTTGTGGACAAAGTCTGCGATTTGATAGAGGAAGAAAATAACCTTTTGTTTAAACGACACAGGACAGCTATCAGGTCATGTGTTAGGACTTTGAGATGATATGAACTTAACGTTCATATCATGCTTAGCTCAGTCTAAGGTGTTTTTAGTGTACTATTTTATCTTGTTTTGTTGATTTGATGTTCTTTTATGTAGTGTCTTTGAGTACCTAGAAAAGCGCTTTTAAATAAAATGTATTATTATTATTTATTATATAGTCTTTAATATTGGCAGGCGACAGGAAGAGGCTGAACCCAGGGTTTGTTCTGGAAGCTGGTTGGAGCTCTGTGTGCTAATGTTATGCTGCTGGTTGTCTGTTGTACAGACACACACATGCACACACACACATGCACACACACACACACACACACGCACACACACACACAGGCATGCACATGTGCACATGCACACACACACACACACAAACGCGCACTCTCTCTACTGACTTAGTGACTTCATAATATATATAAACTGGCTTCCTATTGACTGTAAGATGATATAGGCCCTCTCTATAAACGTACAGTCAGTACAAAACCTAACAGTCAGCCACAGCCTCCCTCCCCCTCTCTCTCTCTCTCTCTCTCTCTGCCTCTGCCCCTCCCTGTCTCTCTCCCTCTCTCCCCCCCTCCCCCTCTTCCTCTCTCTCCTTTCCTCTTCCTCTCTCCCCTTTCCTCTCCCTCTCTCGCTCCACTGTGTTGGATGGTCATATGGGTTTTATTTCTGACACCGGCCACATTTCATTCCAGATTTATGCTCCATTGTCGCCCCCCCCCCCCCCCCCCCCCCCCCCGCGCCCTCGTTGCTTCGTGGTCGTGCCACACTAAGGGTAAAGGCTTATAAAACATCCCTTCCACGCCGCAACCGCCACCGCTGTCAGCCGTAGCCATGCAGGGTTGCCGGTGGTCTGGGGAGTGCGCCAGCCGCCGGGGTCCCCGGAAGAAGGGGCGAGTCTCTGGTGGAGTTGCCATGTCGGGTCGGTTGTAAAATGAGACGCTGTGCTGAAAGCAAATGCAAGTTAGCAGTTCTTGGTGTTATACTGTTGGTGAATGTCATGCATGAGAGGTGAGACAGGCCAGTTCACCACTTTCAGCTTTTGTGTATATTTGGCAGCATGACGGGCTGATTGCAGCCTCGCACCATAGATTCATCTCTCCAGGGCAGGGCTTCGTCAACTTTTTCATCTCTCATCTCGAAACCCAGTGTGTCAGTGTTCATTGTGTCCGTGCGGAGACCCAACTGCACTCTCACACACTCTGAGCACAGCAGAATTTGTGATCCTTTATCGTTGTAACGAAAAAAACACTGCTCAAGGCTAGTGGAGTCATGCCTTCATACCTTCAAAATAAAAGCATTGACTCGTAGTGCGTGTGAGTGATCTCCTCTCCCTGTGTGTGTGTGTGTGTGTGTGGGTGTATGTGTGCTTAAGGCCATCTGTAGGTGTTTGTGTTTGTGTGTGTCATGCATTGACGTACAAATCTCGGCACAGCCACGTGTGTGTGTATTTCATCAGAGGTGTGAGTGTGTGTGTGTGTGTGTGTGTGTGTGTGTGTGTGTGTGTGTGTGTGTGTGTGTGATTTAGGGCAGCTCCTGGCCGCGTCCACATCTCCTGCAGACGTCAGCAGCTCCAGAAACCCGGGGGGTGGGAGAGAGAGATGGGGGAGGGGAGGGATGGGAGAGAGATGGGGGAGGGAGGGAGGAAGAGGATGGAGGGATGGGAGAGAGATAGGGGGAGGGGGGGAAGGATAGACAGGAGGAAGAGGGGAGAGATGGGGGAGAGAGAGAGAGAGAGAGAGAGAGAGAGAGACAGAGACAGAGACAGAGACAGAGAGAGACAGAGAGAGGAAGCCATAGATAAGAGGATAGAAATGACAGAAAAACAAAGACTTGCTAGATAGAGAGAGATATATGTAGACATAGATACACAGCAGAAAGTAAAGGGATATAGAATGGTGATGAGGATTGTGATGACTTTCGACAGTTGCTGAGGCAACTGTGTGTTAGTATTAAATGTTCCCATCATTACAATAATGGTGACGTTAAATGATGAAATGATTCTTCGGGAACAGTGAGCTTAATAACACAATGTGGACGCTATGGACGGATTGGAAGAGACAAGGGCAAGATGGCAACTGTTCAGGGTGGATAAATAGTTTTTATGTACTCACACAGATGCACACACACACACGCATGCATGCACACACACACACACACACACACACACACACATGCACTTATACCACAGGCTTTTGTGCACCACAGCTTAAAGATAATAATTTAGACTCCTCCGCAGGAAACTGTAGACATGCTGTCTTTTGTGTTTGTGTGTGTGTGAAACCAACATGAAATTGCTGGCCTCCATCTATTCCTATTCCTTCTTCCCCCCTGCAACAGTCTCACTAAACTATGTAGACAGACAGGACCTGTGCTATGTAGAATAATATATTTTATAATCTTTTAAAGGATTTGGTCGGTTTGCTAAGACCCCAGGTTAATTGTTGACATTGGCAAGCTGTAAATCAGCCATGATTTTTGTTCAACTCACCCTCTGTCGGGTTGTACGTGTGTTTTCTCCAATATTGCCCACACACCAACAAGTCCACAAGTTTAATTCTGTATTTACACGCCACTGCACATGCTCACGGCTACCAACTGAACGCTGTATTAACAATTCAGCATTTCCCTAATTCCACAATGTCCGACTCAGACACTGACGAGTTTTATGAAAGAGGAGCATGTTGTACCCAGTCGACCGTACTTGCACGAACCTGACATGCTGAAAACAGACATGCTGAGAGGGATAGATTACGGATGTAACAGAAATTGATTGGGCTGTTGCAACTGTTGGGTTATTGCAAATGCTTACCTGCTGGCTTATCTCTCGATTGGACGTAGCGGCAGGTTCTCATGGGAAGATGCTTGGGACCGTGTCTCTTTTTAGAGAAGCATAGTAATTTTTTCGCCCTCTGTGGTAGTCTTCCTCTGTGAAATGGTCACAACAGACACACATGTTAAATGTCCTGGTCATGAGCACGGTGGTGAATTTTTGATCAAATTGTGGATTTTTTACTGCTTGGACCCACTGGTTGCAATGGACTGGCTCAGTGGGGAAAATGTGAAATTTGTGTTTAGTTGACGGTCTTGTTGTACGTACATTCATACAACCGGGAACTGAGCACTTCACTTTGATTCAGAACTGAATGTGTTCCAATCAGTTAAAAACAGCCTCTCCTACACTTATCCATGCAACTTATTGAAATGTTGCTCTGGACTTTAACTGCATGCCTCTCAGTCTCTAGGTCTGTGAGCGTGTGCAGTAGCATGTAAACAGGATCGAAACTTGTGGACTTGTTCATTTGTGGGCACTATTGGAGAAGACTACTTAGCCAGGGCAGTTATGCACTTGTGTTGGACAAAACAAAGATACAGCTATAGAGCTGCTAAACACACATTTGGAATACAATGGATGTCAATGGGTCGCCAACTGCCCAATCGAACCGAACCGGCCAAATCCTTTATCATTTTAAATCTCACATCTTTTCGTCTAGCATTAATAAAAACCACCTCTGTCTTTTAAACTTAAAAACTCTATTAAATTCTATTACAATTCTATTAATTGCAACCCACAAATCATATAGATAAGACATGTTGGACAGGAACCAGAAACACCTCCTCCCTGCCTCCCTACCTCCTCCCCAGCATGCATCTCTCTCTCCCAAGCCCTAACATAGAGTGCTGGCTCATGTTGACGTTCAGTCAGCACCGCTCATTTCAATCAGTATCAGACGTCGCAGAGGCGGCCACGGAGATATTTGAAGGGGCAGGGAGATATTTAAGGGTGACATCTGACGGAGATATTCATGAGGGGGATCCGGGAGTACAGCCCGCGGTTAGGGTGCACCGGCCCTTTAAATAAAAAAGAATATCATCATGCACATATACCATCACACACTCAATTTGGATATTAATAAGAAGGATATGTTTTATATATACTGTGTCTTCTTTATATCACTTCATAAGCATAAGCTCCTAACAACTGTTCACACTCAGAAAATTAACTGAAAGTATAATAAAAACATAAATAAATGAAAAATATTTCAACCATATAAGATAACATAACCTGTTGGAACTCTAAAATAAACAAAGCTAAGACAGCAAAATAAAGTGAATAACTGATAGTGTACCAAGTGCATTTAAACATTTAATCAATTGAGCTTGAAAAATAGAACTATTCACCAGAATCATATAAGGAGCCGTTCCTAGTATGATGGCGAGGTCCCAACAGGAGATGTGACAGAACAGAGGGTTACTTGGGTTATGTCTGCTCATGTGACTGGCGACTTGGTTCAAATAGCCACAGCAACTCTTGTGTCCTGGAGAAAGATCTATTTACGGGCTTCATGAGCCAGTGAGATTTCAGTTACAAAACACACATTAGCTATTTAAAATCCAGCGTCAACAGTATGCATTACCTAATGGGCGGGATGTCGAAACATCAGAGAAATACTGGACTGTAGCACAATTCAGAAGTATTTAAATCCTCTGTAGATCAACCAGTGGTTTTCAAACTGTGGGTCGCGACCAATAAGCAAGGGACCAAGTGGGTTGCAGGATGGCCACAATAAACATTTTTATAAACATTTAGTAAAATATAATTTACTTTTTTTTCCTAAAATATAAATGCATGCTTACATGACTTATCTGTTTCATTTGTTCATTATGTAATATGTTTGGAGATGGAAAAGTGGAATGCTTAATTAAAGAAATATATATACGGTATATATATATATATATATATATATATATATATATATATATATATGTGTGTGTGTGTGTGTGTGTGTGTGAGTATACAGTATGTGTGTGTGAGAGAGAGATGAGAATGTTAATCATCTCACTTTTTTGTCAGGGTAATGAAAATGTATTGTTTTGTGCAGTAAAATAAGCAAGTAAAGGCGGGGATACTTACTGTTGTGGGATCATACTGTCATGCTGTAAGCAGGGCCAACGTCGGGTCCCTTCAATGGACCTGCTGTGCCATTTTGTGTGTCAACTTCTATTGTAATGTGTGACGGTGGACTGGTGCACTGGTCTTTGTGTTTACTTGTGTTTTGTTTCTTGTAATATGCACCTGTTTCTTGACCCCCCTGAAAATCCTTGTTCTCCTTTCAATAATCTGGGATCCAGCAGTCCTACTATGTTATAGCAGACCTTCTGGGGGGAGACGGCACAGAGCCTGGGCAGGAAACCAAAAACTGAAAGGGGCGGAGTTACGCCTTGCTTTCTGTTTCGTTACGGAGATATTCTACAGAAGAAAACTAATTCCTGTGAGTGGATGAATCTTTCAGAAGGGGATTTTAATAAGTGCATTTCTACAGTGGCCAGTCTACACACTGTTGATTTTTTAAACCTTTACAGACACTTTTTACAGTTTACTACTGCTGGCCTGGTTTGTGTAAGCCAATTACATGCTTACAGATCCCGCAACATGATTGGTCAAACCAAATATAAAGCGAAAGAAAGTGAAACGCCCTATTCACCCAGATTTGAGCTCGTCGGCCACCAGACTTTAGATTAGTAATCTAAAGTCTGATTTGTGAGACTATCCTTTCAGTAAATACAATAAAAATATAATGTAAATATTAACTTATTAGCAGTATTAACGTGTGGAGGTGTGTGTGTGTGTGTGTGTGGTAGCCGAAAACTGAGCTCTG
>JAOPHQ010000016.1:135000-145000 GCA_030340625.1 Merluccius polli
TAAACACACTGGGAGCATAAGCAGCGTTTGTCTTTATCTTTCCACTGTTTCCCACTGGCCATGGCCTTCTTGCAGTAATAATTGTGTATAAAGGTGCTGCTGGCGCTCATTGTATTTATCTATTTTACCTTGGTTTCTGGTTTAGAATGTAGAGCACATTGTGGATATTATAGATTGTAGAATGTGGTGTATTTTCACTGTGGTCTGAGGTTCCATAAAATAAACTCAAGCCGCCATCTTGGTACTTAACCAACAAAAATATAATAACCAAGCAACCAGTTGTTATTATACTTGGTATAGTGGTGAAAAAGCACCAAGATGGTGGCTTGGAATGTGCGTGAGGTCATGTGAAACCCTATGTAGATTGCAGAATGTAGAGTTTAGAATATAGAGCATAGAATGTAGAGAGAGTAGATCATAGGATGTATGTGTACAGACTACAGCATATAGCATAGTGTGTAGAAGAGCATAGTGCATAGAATGTATAACAGGGTGCACAGTGCGTTTGGGAGTGTTTCTAGTTGGTTCCAGGTAATAGGGCTTGGTTCTGCTGTCCTTAGAGAGGGGGCCTCGACGTTCCTGTCTTCCATATGGCTGGGGTCTGATCTAATTTCCTGCCCAATTTCTGCTCTGAGTCTCGCCTGTCCTTGTGGAAGAACTATTAGCATCCACCAGTGTTTGGAACAGGCACACTACTGAATACTGGTTAGAGAGAGAGAGAGAGAGAGAGAGAGAGAGAGAGGTAGACAGAAGGGTAATGGATATACTGATGGAAAACGTGAGAAAATGTGGGATTGATGCTGTTCAGACATGTATGTATGTGGATGTGTATTTGAATTAGAATTAGTCTTTTAATTGGAGTGTTTTGGTTTTAGTTAAAGGGTATGGAGTGTATGTGTGTGTGTGTGTTTTGTTTTTTGAACAGATGGCAGGTGAATTGTTAGTCAGAGCTTAAAATATGATTGATCAAATACACACACACACACACACACACACACACACACAGGGTAAAGCATTTCAAATAATGAATAAACACAGACACACACACACACACACACACACACACACACTGGGCATGATTATCCTCTTGAAGGCTCATCTGCTCAGGATATTGCCTTGGGATGCTTTCAGGAGCTGAAGTGTTACAACTGCTTTGCTTTTGTTTACCAGCGGCTTGGCAACAACAACACTGAACCAAGAGGAGAGATGGGGAAAGGAAAATACAGAAAAAGAAAACAGAAGAGAGGGAAGTTGTGAAGATGGGGAAGTGTGTGTGGACATAAAATGAACCTCTTTCAACCATACGGAGTGATCATCCACTATCAATTTCTTCTGACGGCGGCATGGGTATAGGAAAATAAAGACACTTTTAATGAAAACTTCTAATACGTCTAATAAAAAGGCTATGTGTCAGAAAGACAAAGAATTGAAATGAATGTGAATTTGCATACATGGCTGATTCACACAGTTAGGCTTGATGGACCTGCTGTTTGGAGATTGCTGTCATCTTCTGCTTTCCCCAGGTGGGCTATCATGTTACAAAGTGGATTTATTACATAGCCTACAAAAACATAACATTTTCAGTTGCAAGATCAGGGTCGGCGCCAGAGCATAAGGAACGGACTGGCAATCAACTTTGACGGGGCATTTTGTTCACCTCACATAGCTTTTATTTAGTGGATAATCAACATTCTCATGTTTCATGAAAGAAATATACTCAGAGAGAGGACAGAGAGGCATACATACCGTCACTAATGCCACAGGCATACACACTCAAACACAGGGAAATTAAAAGGGAAGTTAAATCTTTTGCATTTAATAAAGTACTGCAACAGGGAATTGTATATCACGAATAAACCGATACACTGGGCCACTCTCACAGGCTACACAACAAATTAAAGGATAAACAACATCCTTTAAGCCACATCAAGAACCGCTAGCATAATGACAACCATATGCGCAGCGCGCTCATCCAGAAACGTAGTAGCCACAATTACAAAAGTGCAAACAATACCTCTCTTAAATAGCATTGTGTACAAAGCAGGAGAGACATTTTCCCAGAGTGCATCAGTGGATGTAAGAACCACTAGAACAGCTGGAGCCACTGACTGTGAGTGCAGAATCTCCTCAACACAACTACTTTCCATTTGAAGAGCTCTTTTCCAAAACGCAATAAACGCCAAATTTAGAAAAAAATGTGTGTGTGTGTGTGTGTGTATCTATATCTATGTATCTATGTTTTTACATATCTGTATAACTATGAATCTATGTATGTACTGATCTACTGTATATCTATCTATGAATCTATACATTATGGATCTATGCATGTATAGGACAGAAGAGGAGGGTGAGGGTGGTGTTACTGGGAGGATGAAGATGTTCAGATGACCTTGTGCATTAGCCAGCTCTCACTCATGTTTCCTTGTTTAAAATGTACTGCAAGATGCCGTTTCTATCCAAAACATGTGTGGGTCTAGGTAAAAAAATGTATTTTCCTGAAAACTGTCAAAATGGATTTATTGCGTTTTGGAAAAGAGCTCTTCATTTGTTTCGCAATTTTCGAGCGAGCTCATGCTCAAATGCTAGCAACCCAAGCTGACTCTTGCAACAGTGCATCATTGCAAACCACTGTTGCAAACCATTTTAATATGTCCATATTAAAATGGTTATGTCCGTTTTGCACATCGCTTTTAGTGAGTTAGCTAATGTCTCTATGTAACTATGTTACATAGAGAAGTTCAACCATGGAATAGAATTGATTGGCTGGTCATACAATACAGATATGGTAGTTGTTTTTAATTGGCTATGCAGAGGGTTGTTATTTATAGTAAGCAATGGTTTCCTAAATGCAAACTCTCACTGTTGTGCTTAATTTTGCATTAGTGTTAAGTCTTCCATTGCCAAACTGTAGGCTATGACTTAATTACTGCTGTAAATGTATTTCAGTTTTGTTTTTGTTGTCAGGGACAAAATTCAGCTGAGCGGGCGCAGTGACCTTTTTAGATGGGCCCCAAGGCTCGCCCATAATGCCCACGCTGTTGAAGATGCATGGAGAATCCCCATTAATAAACCTTAGTTTGAGTAAATGTGTCAGACTATATTATATACAAATTATCAGTAGAGAAATTAACCCCTGAAGTTAGCCAGGCAAACATAAGCCTTAAAGAGAAGGGTGTGTGGCTCATCATAATATTACAATTAAAAACCGATGGCTAGGCTGCACTCTTTTTCCATTTATAAAGGCTAATTTGATCATAGAAGGGGGAAATGGAGGTGGGGATAATGGACCTTGGACTATATCAGCTAAATTGGGAAAATGTAGCACAACCCAAAGTGACACGTTCCCCATGTCCCCTTATGGAAGAGAACGTGCTACGACCTCCCCTCGTGTTCAGGGTACGACAGCACTATCCAACCAGGTCCCTCCGCTACCACAGGAAGCGGAGACATCGTGATGTCATTGTGTATCTTGAAGCAGAGTGCAGGGCCATGTGGTCTGTTTCAGCAGCAGGGGAAGGTCTTGTAGTGTAGACGACACAGTAGCGTGTCAAGTTTTTTCCATTGCCGTCATTGGTTATAATGGGGGGGGGGGGGGGGGGGGGGGGCGGAGCGGAGGGGTTTCAAACAGAATATTTTGTGTGATTGAATCAAGTGATTAGGATTGGAGTTGGGTTGTGTATACGTGTTAGCTTTGACATGTGCATTCAGAAGTACTGTGCACAAGCATGCCAAACACAGACACACAGACACGCCCACTACACACACACTCACCCATGTGTGTGTGTGTCCCTATATATGCAAATGGGATGTACTATCTCTGTGTGTCAATAAGTTGTTTTTTAACACAGAAATAAGTGATTCATTGATACAATCTGTGTTTTTGCTGAGTCATCATGGAGTTGAGCGCCCATCTGCTGTCCCACAGGCTGGTCCCCACTGACTGTTACTGTTCATTCCTTTACTTTCTCTTTCAGTCCAGACCTTCACAGCCTCTCTCTCTCTCTCTCTCTCTCTCTCTCTCTCTCTCGTTCTCTTGTTGTGATTCTGTTGACATTCCAACCTCCTGTCACACCAGAGAAACTGGCAACTTGGACCCAGGAAGTAGATGTAGAATGTGTGTGTGTGTGTGTGTGTGTGTGTATCTAGTAGCCTGGCAAGCCAGACCCACATCAGAAAGATGTAAGGTCTGGCTCAGCTCCATTGGCAGTGTGGGCGGGATAAACGGTTGTCTTTCAAGTTCCCTCTGCACGCAATAGGATAGCGCTACAACCAATCAGAGCAACGAAGAAGGTGACGTAGTCAGAGCGACGGCTCTGACTACGTAATTAATCAAAACTCAGAATAAATATTTCTTTTCGAGGAAAGACTTCAGTGCCGTTCTTTGTTCTTTTCTCAAATAAAATGTTAACATCAAGTCTTGAAGATTCGCGGCCAAAGCCGAGTGGAAAGACAGCCGTTCGCCAGCAGCAGCAGCCATTGTTTACCTAACACGGAACCGTCGCAACTCTGTCGTCATGGTAGCCCGGCTTCCGACTCCGCCCCTCACGCTGTGATTGGTCAGACACACTTGGTGTTTCCAGCACCAAAAAGCGGACGGAGCTGTGCTAGACCCTACATAGCTGCCAAATAAATTTGCTGCCGCTAGGGGGTGTCTAGAGTTCTAGGCTATGTATCTATGTTTTTACATATCTGTATAACTATGAATCTATGTATGTACTGATATATCTATCTATGAATCTATACATTATGGATCTATGCATGTATAGGACAGAAGAGGAGGGTGAGGGTGGTGTTACTGGGAGGATGAAGATGTTCAGATGACCTTGTGCATTAGCCAGCTCTATATTTAGATGAACCTCCAGTCTTCCACCACAGCAGTTTCACGATCAGGACAATTTACCCCCATGACTTCATCATTCCTCTCCTCTCTACTCTCTTCACCTCTCCTCTCCTCTGCTCTCCTCTTTCCTCTCCTCTCCTCTCTCCATTCCTCACTTATCATCTGCTCTGCTCTTCTCCTCTCACCTTTCCTCTCCTATTTTCTTCTTTCCCCTCAATCTGGTCTTCTTGTGAGCTCTCCTTCAATTTCCCCTCTCCCTGTCTTCTCCTCTCCTCCTTTCCTTTTCCTTCCTCTATTGCTACACACACACACTCGCACACATATATGCATTGCACAGGTAACACACACACACACACTCTCTCTCTCTCTCTTTCTCTCTCTCTCTCTCTCTCTCTCTCTCTCTCTCTCTCTGTTTTGAATTGCTCGAGTACTTTTCTGTAATGAGCAGATATTAAACTTGATGACACATTCCATTTGCGCAAGGCCATTAAAACATTACATCAACGACACAACATCTCTGCTGAGACTTTTTCCTAATTATCATATGAACTTATTACACATTTCCATTCTACCAACCATTTCACAATATGGACTACAACTTATATATGCTTCTGATAAAACAATATTTCACCCATTTTGCACATTTTGCTTAAAAATCCACTTCAGCACCATCAGAGTTCCATGCAAAAAGTGAATTCCCAAAGTGACAACGCAACACGGTGAATATGGCAGAAACAGGCTCCAGAAGGGATTCTGAATAGAAAAGCTACTTTGCTGAAGTATACCGAAACAAGAGCTGCTTGGAAGCTATGGGGTGTGACCAATGGCAACGCTTCCTACTGGCGCAGGAATGTGAAATACTTCCTGTTAAAAGGCTGATCTGCTTGCATACAAAAATTGTAATTGTATGAAAACTAACAATGGAAAACAAAACAAACGCAGACTATATAATATTCATACCATAATATTAAGAACAATTGGAAAATTGGGTAACCCTTCCTTTTACAGTCCCATAATTACTAAGTATTTAGCCGGTAAATATATGGTAAATCATAGTAAATTATAGTATATTATTGGGTAATTACCACTGGTAATAAGAAGGTAAATACAGAGAAACTACAGCTGAAATACTAAGAAAGACCTCCACTATTATATGGTAAATCATAATATATTATTGGGTAATTACCACTGGTAATAAGAAGGTAAATACAGAGGAACTACAGCTGAAATACTAAGAAAAACCTCCACTATTACCCATCAACTCAACTAAGTACCGTGTAGTCTGATATAATTGCGTACTTCCTAGGAAAGTAGGCAACAACAACAACACCTCTTCATGGCTACACCCATTTATAAAGGGTTTATTCGATTTACCTTAGAAACAATGGAATTGTTTTTATTTAAGTTGAAAAATACAGCAATACTTACCTGGTAACAACCTCTGCAGGAACAGTTTTGCTCTAGTGTCATGGTACATCTTCTTAAATACTGGGTACGAAGCCTTTTGTTTCCATGGTATTACCATGTTCTTACCATAGTCTTTGTAATAGATTATTCCATTGTCCATGCAGTTAACTGGAACTTGTACCATGTATGTTCTGCAACGTTACTAAGTAAAACATGACAATGTACTCAGTAAGTAAGCTGAAACTGTACTGTAAAAGGAAGCCTTGTTTGTTTCCATGGTATTACCAGGCTCTTACCATATAATTTGTAACTGGTTATTCCCTTTTCCATGCAATCAACACAAACTTTTACCATGTATGTTCTGCACCGTTACTAAGTAAGACATTACAATTTACTCAGTAAGTAAATTGTAAAAGAAAGCAATGTTTAATCCCATGTTATTACAAAGTCCTTACCACATCCTTTCATCAAAATGGATGGTTTCCTTTCCCATGCAATATAGACAAACTTGTACCATATGTTCCATAGTGTTACTAACTAAAACATGACATGTTATTGAATAAGTACGCTGAAACAGGAGAACTGTCAAAGGAATAAACATTTAATGACATGGTAGTTACATTGTACTAAAAAAGGTTAAACTATCTCCGCCTCTCCAGATTCAGGGATCTGAACACGACTCCCTTTCGATCGCCAGCAACGGCCGGGTATGGCTATATATATATATATATATATATATATATATATATATAATATAGGGATATGGCCCGACGCTCCAGCGCCATCCATTTTCAGGGCTAGTTGATTCGGCAGGTGAGTTGTACTCTTTAGTGGACTCCGACTTCCATGGCCGCCGTCCTGCTGTCTGTATCAACCAACACCTTTTCTGGGGTTGAAATTTAATATGATAATAAAATTCAACAATAAATAATGTCAAAGCCAAGTCACAGGTTAATTGTTTTAATTGAGCTGTAGTCTCTTTTAGCACCTGGAATGTACTAGCTAACAGTAGCTAACATTAGCTAACTTTAGCTAACTTTAATTTATGTGGTTAACTTTGATGGTAGCAAGATGGTAATGTTCAATGCTGGGCTATTTGAATATATATGGGCAAATATGAGTTACAAGTAACCGCTTGGGGGTCGGCGTGCTCGCTGTCTTACCGGGATTAATGGAGGTACCAGTGTGCTCTCTGGTTCAGCTGACCCCGCGGTCCCACGGTGACGGAGTGGGAGGGGGGAGGAGGGACTATACGTTCCCATAAAACTCGGAAGTCGGAAATTCCGACTTCCTGCTAGGAAAAATCAAATAAAACGGCGCGTCAACTCGGAGTTCCTAGTCGCAAACTCGGTACGACTTCTCAACCCCCAGTTCAAGCCTCAACGTAATTTGACACCAAATGGACAACATATTCGCAAATACATGATGCTCGTACGCAACACTTTGCATCCATGTTTTTCCAACTTTGTAGCTCGAACGCACAAAGGAGATGACGCGTTTCCACTTCCGACTTTCCACCTCCGACCGGAAACGAACGCAGCATAAACAAACGCAGCATGGATCTATCTGCGTGTGTTCGTTCGTAGTTTGTCACACTGTTAGTGCGCATGCTCACATCCACGCACTTTGCAGAAAGGACAACTTTCTGTTGTCCTTTTCCCTGTGTGCGTTTATGATCATCCAAGTAAGTTTATTCCCTTATATCAACATCTATATTTCCTACCAAGTATGGTGTATAAGCATGACCAAGAGACGGAGACGACTATATTCCTATGAGTGCTAGGGGCGGCACTTGTGTCATAGACGTGCCGCGGCGCTGCGGCGGCAGTGTGTTTTGCACTTGATATTTATACAAAAATAGGCTATATATCATGATTTATTGGGAGAAAGAGACTATATATAAAATCAGACATTCAGCACCGCCTACAGCCCGAATGGAATGATCCTGTGTTTTGCCGACGATTCGACTATGAGATTGGCAGTCGAATCAGACTCCTTCGATCGAAACGTCGAATAGACGACTATTCGGGGTCGCCCCTAAATAGGTTCAAATTAATCAAATGACCTTATAATTATTATAGATGGGTTGCCTGGAACGCACCATTAGAGTCTGTGGGGAGGGGGCGGGGCTTAGAGTCTGGGGAGGAGGGGCGGGACTTAGAGTCTGCGGGAGGGGGCGGGGCTTAGAGTCTACGGGGAGGGGGCGGGGCTTAGTCTGGGAGGAGGGGGCGGGAGACAACTCTCCAATATTGTGAATTTGAACTGCACTACCTATTTTAAATGCTCTGTGTCATTGTTACATATAATACCTTTAAGTAAAATATGCATAATGGGTGAAATATTGCTTTATGAGCATGGATACCCTGTGAAAATTGTTTTACATTTTCATCATTTTAAATTCACTTGTACCTACAAATAACAAAATTATTCAAGGCCTAAATATAAAGGCAGTGACATATTTCAGCCATATAGGACTCATGATACGTTTTCAGTGGGTACCGTATAATATAAGGGCAGACAAACATCCTTCCCTGTTTTATTGTACACTTGTGGATGAAAGCAATGAGAAATTGACTTACTTTACCATATATAAAGAAAATAGATCTTGGTTATTTTAGCAATTAAAATACTAAATCTTAACGTTAAAAGAAACTGTACGATTGTTATTTACCTTCACATGTTTGGTTAGGTAAAGGGCTTGTACAGCAGAATGCATCATGTAGGCATCATTTTTTGTTGGCGATACTTGTTTACAGCAGCCTACTTGTTGTACTGTAAAAAAGTGTCAAGTATAAAAAAGTATCAAGTACAAAAACAAGTATAAAAATCCTAAATCACCGTAAAGACACTGTAACCTCGGCTATTGAAAACACTGTGGCAAGGCACTTTCAAACAGAACAATGTCTCCCCATAATGACAAATCATTTCACGATTAATTACTGAACGACAAAAAAACATGACTACCAACATAATAAATCACATTCCAATGCTCCTATGCTCCCAAAATGGCGGCGGTTGTGATGTGGTATTGCGATGTACAAGCCCTATTCGTGTGATGCGTGACTTCTCTGTTATATATCTTCAATGATACATAGGCTAAGCTCCAGTCAAATACTAATGGACAAAATCTCCATATTAAGCACTGCTCAACCTCTATTTAAATTAAACACACATCATTGTGTTTGTCTGTAGGTGTGTTTAAGTGTGGGATTACCGTGTAAGTGCATGTACAAGTGTTTTATTGTGTTTGCGAGGGTGGGTGTGTGTATGTGCGTGTGTATGTGTGTTTATGCGCAAAATGTGTGCTATAATGTGCCACGGTTTTCTGGTTCAGCTATTACCACTAATCTTCTGGATAGGATCTCTCTCTCTCTCTCTCCATCTGGCATATTTCCCGTCTAACCCAACACATACCAGCTGTACCCTGAAGAGATGCTATTGACACTATACGCATGTGTGTGTGTGTGTGTGTGTGTGTGTGTGTGTGTGTGTGTGTGTGTGTGTGTGTTGTGTTGGTTTCCTGACATTGGTACATTGGGTCTGATTTACGACACCATCTGCCTGCCTGCTTGTGTAGATACAGAGGGCAAGATGCACTATCCATAGTGTAGTAGTTAAAACTAGAACTATCTATCTATCTATCTATCTATCTATCTATCTATCTATCTATCTATCTATCTATCTATCTATCTATCTATTATTTATCAAATGCACAGTATAACACAGGGTATTCTGAACTGTGGATTTCTTAAG
>JAOPHQ010000016.1:150000-210000 GCA_030340625.1 Merluccius polli
GGCTTTGCATGGCCCCTGGAGGCTGGGCAGGCTGCAGGGGGCGGCCAGCTCCACCCCGCAGGACAGCATGCAGGCCTCGTAGCTGTGGAAGTGGTTGCGGTTCTTGTTGCACTGGGTGTAGGTGAAGGTGAAGCAGTTGTTCCTCATGGACTCGTAGTACCAGCTGATGCTCTCCTCGCCACAGTCTTCCGTGTCGGGGCTCTTCAGGCACTCCTCGGCGGGGAAGGGGAAGGGCGCGGCGCCGGTGCCGTTCCCCTCTGCTCCCGGGCCCCCGGCCTCCTCCCTCTGGATCACCACCAGGGGAAAGTGGGTGGAGATGGAGCCCCCCGCATTCTTGGCCGTGCAGGTGTAGATGCCGGCGTCCGGGAGCTGGGCGTTGTATATGACCAACTGGCCGATGTTGGTGACCACCACGTTGCCGCGCACATGGTTGGGCCGCATGACGGCGTTCTCCGAGCCCTCCAGCTGCTTCTCCCAGGTGAGCTCTGGTCGCGGCTCGCCCGACACCTCGCAGAGGAAGCTGGCCGTGTCGCCCACAAACACGGCCTGCTGGGTGGGGCTGCTCAGCATGGCGGGGGGGTGGATGTCGGCAGGCAGGGTGGTCTGAAGGGCGGTGGTGGGACGCAGGGTGGTCTCCACGGGAACGGGGCTGGTGTTGGGCCAGGTCAAATGGAACCTGTGGACAAGAGGCAAAAAGGAAGGAAAGAAAACACATGCAAGTGAGTCATCAGAAATATCCCTTGTGATTGTGTAGACACTTGAGTTTGAAATTGGAGTATTTTGTTTGAATACACCCTCTTTTTTATATTGAATATGCTTTAATTGTTCACTTGTAAGTTGCTTTGGATAAAAGTGTCTGCTTAATGACTGAATGTAATGGCCATACACACACAGTACTACTACCATATTATGATCCAAAAGTTCACCGCAACATCACAACACAACAAAACGGTAGGAAAAAACAAACACGGCCTACTAACACGTTACCTGCAGGTGACCACGGAGATGGAGATGCCCTTGGAGCAGGCCTCGGCGTCCATGTAGCACTTGTTGTAGTAGGTCATGCCGTCGGACGCGCAGGTGAAGTGCGGCTCCCTCTCGCAGCGGTCCCTGCACTTACACACCGGCTGGCCGTCCCACAGGTCGCACTGGGAGCCCTGCTGCGTGCACATGAATTCGTCGCACGTGGCCCCCTTGGGCATCCCGATGGGGCCCCTGTTGCCCTTCATGTCCAGGTAGCGCGCCGCCACGCAGCTCTTGTTGCCGCACACGTTGGCGCAGCACTTCTCAAACGTTTCGCAGTCCTGGAGTTAAAGAAAGAGGAAGAGGGAGAAAACAGACATTGTATTTATTTTTTCAAAGTCCTACAATAAGGTATGGTGCATTAACATAGGAAAACATGACTGGAGTAAGTGAAGTATGTTTGAGGGTTCATCTGGAGCATAACGATTTATTTGTATGTAGTAAAATATGGAAGTAAAATATGTCTGTTTAAGTGTATTTATATATGTATTTATGAAGCCTATGTATTCAAGACAAACAATATAGGCCGACATGATGAGAGCGACAGTGCTACGAGAAGTGAACGTGTGCGTAATAATACCCAAATGTATGCGCTTTGGATTCAAAAGATCTCAATGTGTTATTATTATGAATCACAGAAGATAATGATCAGATAAAAGTCATTAAAACGTACCTGGTCGGATTCACACTCGCGCATGCAGGTGCTCATGGCGTCCACCCACAGGTTGGGGTTCAGCTCGTTGGGACACATGCCGGCGTGAGAGTAGACCACCTTAGACACGGACATGGGCATCCCCCGCACGCAGCAGCTCTCCATGTGCAGCAGCAACATGTAACATTGCCCCACAACAACAAACCAAATCCACCGCGGGAACAGCATCCACCACATGTCCGACGCGTAACGGAATATCCACCCCAAAAATCCCCCCAAAACAGAAAAACCAAAGCTAAAAACACAACCAAGAAGAGCCACTGGAGGCTTTCAAATGTTTTTTTTTTTAAGAAGAACGGCACTTCAAAAACGTAACTTCATTAATCTTCACTTCAGTCTGATATGTGAATATGGGGCCAGGTCGTCCAGACGTGCGGCGCTGCTCTCCACAAGCGGTGAACTCCCGTCCCAAAACCTGTTGCTCCACGTTTAATACTCCCTGGAGATTAAGGGCTGCGGTATGCAAACCTTATTAGTTAAGTATCTAACTACGTGAATTACAGTGGCCCGTCTAAGCCCGACAAGCAAATCCCAGTTGAGTTACAGTTATTATGATGCACTTAATTAAAGAGGAGAAAAAAAAATATCCAATGGTGTGCAAGCTGCGCGCCTGAGCGGAGGACACCTGTGCGTAAAGGCGCAGCGCCACCTTAACCCTTCGCTGGCAGCTCCACGAGATTGTATCATACACATAGCATCATGGGCTAGAGTAATTATGAACTATATACTTTAGGGTATGCTATGATTTTTTTGAATGTATTTTTTTTAAATTTATGACAACTGTGTTTTCACTCATTATTCACTTTGCTTTTTGAACCAGCCAATATCCAGAAGGTGGCAGCAAACTGTATCTTTGTTCCGTCATTTACCTATGACTCCTGCGACGTGCATTTATATATATATATATATATATATATATATATATATATATATATATATATATATATATATATACAGTATATTATAAAGTGTCTTGCGCATATCCGTAAGAATGAGTCACGTTTCCTGTACATGACTCTAATAACTTAGACCATATCATGAGCTAAGGGGCATTTAAGGATGTCACGTCACATTGTGGCATCATGTCAAGAAGCCGGAAGTAAGCAAACTATATAAACAGTTTATAAAGGTTTAAAAAGGATTAAAAAGTAAAGCAGATATGGACAGAGAGAGAGAGAGAGAGAGAGAGAGAGAGAGAGAGAGAGAGTATTATTCCACAGTCTGTGCTTCCCAGGCTGAGACCCTGCTGAGGCTAAAGAGGCCCAGTGCTCTCCATGTCTAACCCCTCAGTCTCAGTCTGGCCCGCAGCTTATAGCGCGCGCACACACCCACACCCACACACACACACACGCACACACAGTACATGGTCCACATCAATTGAACTGCGCATAGTAAACACTGACTTTGGGCAGGTAAACTATACTACTATGATACTACTCTGTGATTTAGCAGATGCCTTTATCTAAAGGTAAACACTAGTATTATACTATTCTATGATTTAGCAGATGCCTTTATCTAAAGGTAAACACTAGTATTATACTATTCTATGATTTAGCAGATGCCTTTATCTAAAGCCACTTGCAGGGAGTCATCTTTTAGTTGCACCTCATTACTGAGCAGGTAGGAGTTTAGGGATCTTGCGCAACACTTGCTAAACGGAGCTACACCCCATAACTGGCTCTCTGAAGCTCTGGAAAACGAAGGCAGATGTGTAAACACACAGACACGCTGTGTTTCCCAGCTCTCATCCCCACTGCCACCCTGGAAGCCCCCTCCCCACCCACCCAGCTCTAACCTTCACCACCCCCTCTCCACCACTCCCACACCACCCCACATTCCCAGCATAGCCAGCGGTGGAGGAGGCCAGAGGCCATGTCACCTATTGAATAGAAGCCACATGCTGGACCCCCTACTCCCCCCCCCCCCCGCCCATCCTCCTCCTCCTAACTGCCTGGAGCTCACACATGCATTGTCGCAGTGTGACCTTGACTTTGACCGTGGCTGTGCATCCACGTCACCTCTCGCTGGAGACTTTCAAAACAAATTTGTGAGCTCCAGACGCACACAATATTGTGTTGTGTCTGATGTGTGGATCTGATATCTTTACAGAATGTTACGTTGAGTTAAAGACATATAGTGTATGTTATAGTATATATTTACATTTTCATCATTAGACACTTTTATGCAAAGTGACTTACAATTGAGAACAATCAAGCATCACATTTGGAGGTAACATTTGAAGTGCTTCACAACTTCAACTTCTCAACAACTGGAAAGCGTGCAGACTAGTAAATAAAAGAGAAAGATGAGAGTTAGGAGTCTTTGTATTTATTAGTGGTTGTGAAGTGCATGATGCGTCACAACAAAGTCAGTTCTAAAGACAAGTGCTGAAAACTGCTGAAAACAACAAAGTTAGTAGATAAGATGTTCTTGGAAGAGGTGAGTTTTCCATTGCTTCCTAAGACCATCCAGATCCAGGCCACAGCCTTAAGTTGTTAAAAAAAACATTATTCTATTTTATCTATTTCGGATAAAACTCTTCACTGGGCTCAGTTAGTGGGTGTAAATCTGATGGCTCGTTTGATCGGCCCAACACACACACGCATGCACACACACTGACCGGAGCGAATGCTTCAGCGGCTTAATGGAGAGGGCACGACGAAAGTGGAGGGGACTGCGGCCTAATCTGTCTTGTAGGTCCTAATCAATGTCACAAGGGGTCTTATTATGTGTGTGGTGCACCACGCCACACGACCATGACCACACGACCGTGACCACACGGCCATGGTCTGTGCGATTGCGCCACAGATTAGGCTGAGTGGACCTGTGGTCATGTCCTTCATGGATGTGAACTCGCAAACACCCATCACTGATTAGATACAGAAAAAACAACTTATTTTTTTCCCAATCATACTGAAAGATTACCCTGATAACAGTGACAACAGGAAAACATTTCCTAAGATCTGTAGGCCAGTTTGACTCAGGCCAAAAGATTCTTCAAAGTGGCTCCAAGTGGCTTAACAAAATATGCAGAAAGTGTTCCTCACGCGGCAATCATATTGCTAAATGCGCTTTGTGATGTGTGTGCATTCGTACTGTACAGAAATGGCTCCATACAGTAGGCCTACAGTACGACTTCTTTGTGCGTGATCCTTTGGCGAAGGGCGCGACTTGCACCGATGGGGGGCCGCGATCCAAAGACCAGCCGCAGCGTCACGCCCGAGGCACTTGCAGGTAACATCGCCCTCTGACTCCGGTTCCCACCATGCTGTTATACCAGGGCTCCCATTGGTTCACGGTGGTCTAGCAGGGCTGCTTTTTCCCTCAACAACAATGACGGTGTTATAACCGATCTTACTAAAGCTCATTAGGACTGTCTGACTCCGCAACAAAGGAGAGAGAGAGAGAGAGAGAGAGAGAGAGAGAGAGAGAGAGAGAGAGAGAGAGAGAGAGAGAGAGAGAGACGACCCATACCTCTGCATGGCCCTAAGCTGATTCCTGCCAGACCCCGGCATGTCGAGTCTTTAGACACAACAAACTATATTATGCAGGCTGTGCAGTGAAGTGCAGGGAAAGTGAACCATAGACGAGCACCTTGCAGTGTGCACAGTTGTGCATGAATCTCACATCATAACTGTTTGAAGGCAACATTTGTAATCAGAAATGGAGAAACTAAACTAGACGACACTAGATATAAGATAGGGAACATAAAAATGCCAACATGAACTAAAAGTGTGTATCTTTAAGGATGTCTATATCAACAGCACATTCGACTTTCCGACCAGTGATCATTCTGCGTGTCATTAAGTAACATTTGTTTTGTTCTGTTAAAAAAAATGGACATCTGCTCTCCACATGAGTATTACCTCGGTGGATGATGATGATGATGATGATGATGATGATGATGGTGATGGTGATGGTGATGATGCGTGCGCACATGTTTGTTTGTTTTGTTTACGTTTGTTTCTGTTCCTTTGGTCCAACGGAACAAAACAGTGCTCCACTCTCGTCAACACGAGGCCACGTTCACGAGGTCTTCTCCAGCGCGGTACTGTGCCGACGCAGGTCAGCAGCAACTGGGCGGGCTGCGTCCTCCAAGCCCAGCTGGACCGCACCAGAACACAGCTCAGTTTGGTCACATGGAGCCTCTTTCTAATAACAACTCTGTTGATGAACTGTACTTTTTTCCCCCTGGAAATGTTGGGTCTACTTAAAATAACCCTGCTTTTCTATTATTACTATCAAGGGTGTAAAGCAGTTAGTAATAATACAACATAGAAAATGTGTTGGGTTTTTTTCCGGATGCTCAGTGGGTCTATGTAAAAGCATCATATGCATAAATGTGTGATTGAGACCATATTTATTTTTGATGGAAAATATAGTTACAGTTCCATTAAAAAAAACATGTCAATTATCAGCAGGAAGATATTTGAAGGATTGAAACACTCAGTCTGTTCTTTGGTCATTGTTTTTTTGTATAATTTCTAAAGCATCTGTATACAATTAAGTATTATAGCCTACTGCTTCTGAGAATAAACAGACTTGTTTAAAGCAGTAGCTTGTGTGATGCAGAAGAGAGGTTTTTACTTCATACAAGACCTTGGGCAGGATAGTCTCTCAGCATGTTAGGGTGTTCAACTCCCAGACACAAGGTTCAGGGTATGATCCTGCATGTCTGCACACAAGGGCATCCTTGAGCAAGAGGCCTAACCCATACCTGCCCATTAAGGATATGTACTGAAGCCACTGTATGTTGCTGTGGACAACAGAGTCTTCTAAATGTAGACAGTTTTACACAGTAGTAAATATTGCAAATATTGCCTCTTGGAATCCACAGAAATCATTAACTGTTAGATGTGGTGATGGTAGTGGGGAATACTGTGAAAAATGGTACAGCAGTAGGCTACATACAATTGTTTTCATTCATTGGATGATTTCATTACTTGCTTACTTTAATAAAAATGTGCACTTCTACTCCCTCTAGTGGATTTTTGTTAAATTGTTTTTTGAGACAATAACAAGGCCAACTCCACAGAAAAAGTTATTTTGACATAATTTCCCATGCTTTATCAAAGATACATGTCCCCCAGAACGTAAATCACAGCTTTAACAGTGTGTAAGGTTATTTTGCAAAATACACATAACGTTTATAAAAATATCAAACTCTGAATGCATAGGTTAAGTCAAACTGTATTCATCATGTTCTCCGTCTAGAACTGTATGCAACCTAACAAACACTCCTTTTCTCTTTCACAGAATCTAATAAGACTCTATCGATATCCACAAATCCAAAAGGCTCTCAATCAGTAGTCATCAAATTCAATCAATCAATCAATCCCCCCATTGTCCTAACACCGTCCACTAGGCACCAAATCTCCCATCAGTCAGTTTAACACAGCACTCCCCCATGGGGCCGGATATACAATTATCCTCAGTCTTTTCATAGCTTCAACCTTCTGGAACAGTCTACCCTCCACTTTCCCACAGTGCAGTTATCTTAGTCCTTCACCTCCATTAACCCTTGCATGGACGCTAGTAGACTTTGACACAAAACGCAAAAGGCCTAGCTTGTTAAAAAAAAGAAAAGTTAAATGAATACAAAATCTATCATTAAAAATACAGTAAGAGCTTAAGGTATACATCTGAACAGTAAACAATTACCACTGGATTCGAAACTGTTGATTGTAGAACTTGTAGAACTAAAAAAAACAAAAGAAAAGCCAGCATTGAGAATAAAACCGTAAAAAGCGAACTGTTAATTCAAGGCCGGTGTCTTTTGTCAACCATGTGTTGACAGGAAAGCAGCGTTCAAGCTTTGTTTCTGTTGTCCGGCAGGCTTGGTGGTGCGATGCTTCTTAAAGACCAGTAGCGCAGCAGCTGCAGTCCTACAACACACAATGTCTGCTCGTCCTTCACATCGAGATGGACCGCAAAATCCCGCCAAAAATAAGGCTAGTGACTAAGTAGAAAAAACTTTTCCCTCAGACAAAACTGAGTGCTAGGTTAAAGTTTGACGAAGATGAAGGGAGTATACATAGGATACCGTATATATTAAATTTTCTCTTGCATTCGCTCTAAAATAATTGCCCTACAGTTTTGCCATCACGACATAGCCTACACACATGGACATAGAACGAACATCAAGACTCGAGGCGCACATGTTGAATAGTAGTGTAGTATCTAGGAAGATTTAGCTTGTCACACCACCAATCCAACGTTGTGTTGCTACATCTTTCTTTGTCCACTCTAGTTAAAAACGTTAAAACGAAAAGCTATTTTTCCTTTTTTTGTTTAAATAACCCAATAGTTTCATGTGAACATTTTGCTAAAGTTCTGTGACGGACAAGGCCGGTGTACTGTAGAACGTAAATTAGCGGCAGCATTTAAGTCAACCCCCCCCCCCCCCCCCCCCCCCCCATGTGTGTTTTGCTCTCAGAAAGTGCATGGTTAGGTCAGATTGTTCAGCGGCAAGTCAATACAACTTTATCCAGTCAACAAAGTTTGGGTCAAGAGACGAACAATCAGAGAAGGATACACACTGTAGAGTGATAATGAGCATTTGTAATGCTGTAATATGCAACACATAAACAATAAACATTGACCGTTGACTTTGGATATCCCCAACAGTATGAACTACTGCA
The DNA here is from genome assembly GCA_030340625.1 of Merluccius polli. NCBI lineage: Eukaryota > Metazoa > Chordata > Actinopteri > Gadiformes > Merlucciidae > Merluccius > Merluccius polli. The sequence continues at coordinate 158,377 of JAOPHQ010000016.1, forward strand.
TGGACTCCCCAGAGACCACAACTTGCATTTCATAATTGGTTTGAAGCTCAAAATGTCCATACATTGAAGCCGATGTGTGTTTGACAAAAAATAAGTAAGATATAACACAAAAAACACTGCACTATCTGATGTGGAAGGCTGCCTAACCAATCCCCCTAACACAGGAAACACAGCATATATGTTTATATTGGTGTTTGTGTGCATCTTTGACAACTGCAACATCTGATTAAGATGCTTCAGGAGGACTTTAATGGTTGTACAAGTTGCTGTGTGCAAGGGTGCTGTGCTGCAACTGTACCCTAGTGAGTGAAGCCTGGGCTAGTGTAATATAGCCAATCCCTCTCTCACACACACACACACACACACACACACACACACACACACACACACACACACACACACACACACACACACACACACACACACACACACACACACACACACACACACACACACACAAAGTGAGGGATTGGATCTGATTAAGGCTTATCGCTGAGTATAAGACGAATAACTGGAGACCCACCCAACCCCCACCCCTTCTCTGTTCCATCAGCGCCTTAGAAACAGAGAGAGTACAGTAAAGCACATAACTAAGAACACCATGCGTTAGTCAAACAAATAAATTTAAATCACAAAGCGCAGGTCAGATACACATACACCATGTAGGTCTTGGAAGGAAAAGAAGAAAAGAGAAAACGATTTTGGTTAGCAGAAGTTAAAAAAACAACAAAAAACTATCTGGTTAAAATACCGCAGCCAAACCATTTAAAAAACTAAAACGTTGTTTAGGGGGGGCGGGAACAGTGTCTCCCTTCAGCGTTAACTAAACAAAAATCCCAGGGGTGAAGTCAGGGTTGTGACCCAGGGCTTCGCAGGAGGTGCTAGTAGGTGAGGCGGGAGGCCTTCATGTTGTAGCAGGGCCGGTCAGTGAGCGCTCCTGTCCCGGAGAAGATGGACATACCCTCTGCCTTCTCTATCACCACCTCCAGCTCCTGGAAGTCCTGCAGCCGCGCCACGTCCTTGTCCTGGGGCCGCAGACAAGGGGACAGAAGCCAAACCAGTATCAATGCATTCCTAAAAGGAACAACCTAACAGAGGATTCAGGTGTAAGAATGTTCTGTCCCCTGTCCAACGTTTATAAAATGGCAGGATAGACTAGTGGTTAGGGTAACTCAGGTTCTGGGTTCAAAACCCAGTGTCGGCCGTCTACCTGTAGGCATCCAAGAGCAAGACACATAACCCACCCTAGCAGCCTGTTAGTCACATGTATCTGAAAATATGGGATAAAAGTGTCTGCTAAATGACTAAATAGTAGAAAACGATATTGCTGGTGCACAGCTGAATTTGCATCTAAAAGTAGTGTGGTATAAATACTGTATCCATCAATAACTTGTTCTTTATTTCAATGGGGTTCCAACATCAATATTGATACCTTTCTCAGCATGGTGTTGGGCAGCTTGCGTATCTTCTCCACATGTTCGGCGCTGATGTCCAGCTCCCGGCAGCACACCCTCAGCAGCGAACGGAAGGTCAACTCCTGCCGGTCCAGCTCGATCTCGATGAAGTCGTTCTCCCGCGCGTTGGGGTTCTGGATGCGAACCTTCAGCACCAGCTCTGGTGAGCAGGGGGGAGAGAAAGAGAGAGAGTGTGAGTGAGAGGACTGTACTACTTTGTAGGCCTCCGATAATAGAAAGCCATATTCAGCCAAATGGGTAGAATGCTCTGTCAAAGTGTACATTTTGTGTTGCGTTACCCATTCGATATATTCATATTGTTGTGATGTCTACATAGTAGGGCTGAGCAAGAACATTCAAAGGGTTTGAATGCTTTGTTTATTGTTTATGAAAAAGACACCTGCTGTCCAGAGAGACAGACTTTAAACTAACTGGTTGTAATAATAATAATAATATTTATTGAATGTTCTAGGGTTCTCCCTGGGATTTTTATTTCCATGGTGAATAGCTACTCCTGCCGTGCAATTTAATCATATTTTGCACAATGCTCAAGCCACCTATATGCTTTGTGATAATTGGAAGTAGGCCTACTCTCATACTATGGAAGGCGTGTGTCTTGACACTTTTAGGTTACATTTAAGCTCTGCCGTAACAGAGTCAGACATGCACATACAGCAAAGAGTTTGGTACCGAGCACGTACACTGCAGCAACTTAAGCACCCACATGATCAAAATAATGGACATTCCTTGAGACCCTCACTCGCTAAAACGATAATAATATAATAAGACAATTTATTTCATAGATCTCCTAGACTTTTTGATTAACCACTTCACAAGTAAAGATTTAGGAATAGGAGCATTTAACGATGAGTTATAGGATTATGCTTGTCTGCAGCACACACAATCCATCCCTGTGGATAATGTGACAGAGTGGAGGTCAGCTGGTTTTTTGCAGAGCATTTTAATGCTTTTATTAGCTAGGACATTGTGTAGAGATGAAGGGGGGAGCAGGGGAGAGAGGTAGGGAGGACATATAAGACATGACACATGCTGGAAACGAACTTGTGTCCTCATGACTCCAAGGAGCCTGGTATACATGGACGGTGCCATAGTCCGCTAGACCACCGGACACCGCGGCAAGGTCATCTTTTAATACATTTTGTGAGCTTTGGACAGTGGCGACAGACAGGAAAGTGGATTGAAAGAGAGAGGGAATTACATGTAGCATAGGACTGCAGGTCGGAATCAAACCTGGGTGACTACATGGCGTATTGCCTAGTATGTGGTTAGTGCACCAGCGGGTCAGCGAGCCGCACCGCCATCTCTTACCTTGTACGTTGACCGGGAAGGTGCTGGTGAAGAAGAAGGGCTGGAAGGCAGGCATGGCTCCGCCCCCGGCTGCCTGGCCACAGCTGATTTGCTGGGGGATGGACGGCTGCCTGGTCATGGCAGGGTGAGCGCCTGCCACCGGAGCCTGCACCTGGCTACCGCTGCTGCTGGCCGTGCCGGGGCTGGGGGAGGGGGAGGCCCGTGGTGGGGTGCACACTGGCCCGTTGTGGACCACGTGCGGGGGGTAGTCGGCGTGGTTGATCAGATGGGGCTCCACCGAAAAGTCCATGGGCAGCACGCCGTTGACCGCAGGGTGCTGGTGGTGATAGTGGTTGTTGTGGATCCCAGGCGACACGCCGTTCTGCTCTGCCACAGGGACGGAGGCCCCTGCGGTGGGGCCCGGCTGGCTGAGGGGAACAGGGGTGGTGGAGAAGGAGGGGACGAAGCGGGCATTGGGGGTGTCGGCCACAGGGCTCAGAACCGGCGGCTGAGGCTGGTGGGTGGGGGAGGTGGAGGAGGAGGAGGGACCGGAGTGGGCGCTGGTGTTGTCGGCCACGGGGCTCATTACCGGCGGTTGAGGCTGGTGGGTGGGGGAGGGGGAGTAGGCTGGGTCCTCCTGCTCATGGTCCCCGGAGCCGTTCTGGTTGTGGAGCCGAGCAACCAGGACCTCCACCTTGTTGTCCAGCTTGCTGTACATGAAGGGTGGGTTGGACAGGTAGTTGGGGATGATTGGCAGCTCTGCTTCCTTCATCTCAGGCATGTCTTCCACTTCCACTGTGATCAACAGAGAAGGAAATGAATGATGAATAAAACAGTAAATAGTAAAATCTGAATAATTTGTTAAATAAACACTTTACCTCCTAGCAGCCTTTTGATCTCTGGTTTTGATGTGAGCTGTGAGGCTAGCTCATCCTTAGCCGTCAAGATGTCCATGTCTGCTCCAGAGTTGAGCAAGTAGGACACGATGTGTTTGTGGTTCCGCTTGCATGCCCAGTGTAGGCATGTCCTGTCAGAGAGGATTCAGATGGAGGATAACTTTTGAAAATCATGAATTATGAAAATCAAAGAAAAATAAGAGAAATTGTACACAGAAACTGTAAGGTAAAGCAGCTTGGTAAAACATAGCTTAAAAAATAAATTGCCGGTTTGCTAAGACCCCAGGTAATTGTTGACATAGTCTATGTCGAGATGTAAATCAGCCTTGATTCAACTCACCCCATCGGGGTGTATGCGCCTTCTGAAAATGAGCAGTTGGCGACCCATTGACAGCCATTGTATTCCAAACATGTGTTTAGCAGCTCTATAGCTGTTTTTTGTTTTGTCCAAGTAAGCGCATTTGAAACGCCCTGGCTAGTTATTTTTCTCCAACAGTGCCCACAAACGAACAAGTCCACATGTTTCGAACCTGTATTTACAAACCATGTCACGGACTTAGAGACAGAGACATGCAGTTGGACTCATGAGTGAAGATGGTGGCTGTGCTTTAGGCAATGCAATAATTCTGAGTCCAGAGCAACATTTCAATAAGTTGCGAGGGTAAGTGTAGGATGGGCTGTTTTTAAAGGTGCGCTATGCAACTCGGTTATTCCTCCGCTGTTTCTGGGTTTTCGCCGGAATTGGGCTCGCATTTCTCACTATAGAGCTCCCCCTGCAGCTTCGGAATAGGCCTACAACACTGTCGTAAAAACTCATTGACAACGCCCCCCACCCCCCACCCCCCACCCCCCACTTCGATAAATAAATAGTAATACACAACGATAACCTGGATTCGGACCACAAACAAACATGTGTGGTAGCAAGTCACTGCTAGGATAAACCCTCACTAGCTAGCAAGCTAGCCATGAAGCAACCAAGCGAAACACATACAGGGCTCACAATAAAACGGTCGAGCAAAACACATTGTTCAACAGACTCTCAAACCACGTTACAAAAACGAAGTTCACCCAAGGGTAGGCTACTTACAATTTCAGCAGCAAGACAGCCAAGTCGGCGTCCGTTTTGCATTCTTCCGAGTCTCTCAGTTGACGCCATTCCGCATAAGCTCGCCCTATGTTCACTCGTGTCTGGTTTCTTTGTTTATCATAATCCTTTCTCTTATTCTTCAATTCCTCCGACCTTCCCCTCTTGGGTCTTGATGGATCCATAGTGGATTTGTCGATTGATCCAGAATTGCCTTGCAACTGACTCTTTATATTCAGCCGGACCCATGTTTGGCACCCCCGCCCAGGTCTACCGTAAAGCAGTGAAACTACAATCTGACTACATTTTCGAGGCGCGATTGGATACTTCCGCTGCGTCACATCCGTAAGTGGCCGGGACGGCCACATGAAGTAGCATGTTCTGTTTTTCCGCGGGGACCCAACAGGGGGAGATGAAACACCCACCAAACAACCCAGAAAGTGTTGTAGAACGATCAGAACGACTCTCAACCTGCATGGTTAAGGTTATTTTTGATAAACGAGTTGCATAGTGCTTCTTTAACTGATTGGAAGCTGGCATAAGCATACACTCCTTCTCACACGTTATCCCCACCGACTGTCCCGGGTGAATCTGTATGCCTCCTCAATCTCTCCATAAGTCTGATTTCAATTTCTTCTGCAGAGTACTCAGGTTCGTGCAAGTACGGTCGACTGGGTACAACATGCTCCTCTTTCATAAAACTCGTCAGTGTCTGAGTCGGACATTGTGGAATTAGGGAAATGCTGAATTGTTAATACAGCGTTCAGTTGGTAGCCGTGAGCATGTGCAGTGGCGTGTAAATACAGAATTAAACTTGTGGACTTGTTGGTTTGTGGGCAATATTGGAGGAGACTACCTCTCCAGGGCAGCTCGTATGCACTCACTTGTGTTGGACAAAACAAAGATACAACTAGAGAGCTGCTAAACACACGTGTGGATGTCAATGGGTCGCCAACTGCCCAATTCCGGAACACACGTACATCCTAACATGGGGGTGAGTTGAACAAAAATCATGGCTGATTTACATCAATGACAATGTCAACAATTAACCTGGGGCCAAATCCATTCAGTCAACTGGAATCCGCTTCACAATCTCAATGTTTACAGTGGACATTTCCTTTCCGTAAACGCAAATATACATTTAGCGTCCTTCCTGTACATGTAGGGAACACATTCCGTGACTGGCTGAATGTCAATCTTGTGGTTTACAATCTTGTTGCCGAGTAATAGAATAAATCATTTTTATTTAATTCTTAATCCCGTGACTTGAGTTCAGTTGTAGTACTACTTAAACTAACAGTCTCCCCCAAAAAGGTACATGTCAACACGTCTATTATGTGTAATATGTGAGCACACTTACCACCCATTTATTTCGTTTTGCGAGTTGACATTAACGCCACTCTCGACCAGCGTCCGCACTTCGTCAATGTCTCCGATAGCAGACGCCTCTCTGAGCCGCTCCTGCAGCTCCTGGTCCAGAGACGTGCTGGACATGTTGGTCTGGTGAGGACTGGACCCCAAGCAGTCAAACACAAGGTTAGGTGGTCAGTACCAGTCGCTTGACATATCTCACCCAACAAAATACAGTGAAGTTAGTTGGCCACCCGGTTGCCTTGCTTGACAAGCTGTTAGCTTCGGCAAGCTAGTCTAACGTCTTGGCTAAACTTCTTGCTGATCGAGGATATAACTAACTATATTGTATTTAACTGTATTATATTTAACTATAGTACTCTCAACTCTTCCTTTCTAACTTATAATCATAATGGCTCAAAAATACGCGAACAATGTTGCAGCAGTCCACATACTTAGTAACATTCAATCACTAAACGATGTTAATCCTTCAACCCTGGCCTGCTAAACACCACTTCCTCACCGGGGGACATCTTTAGATGTAACACATAGGAACACCAGCTATCGTTCCGCTCTATAAATGTCCCAACGAGGTCGCAAGACACCCACTACTGTATGGAGTACGAATTGTGCGATGGAAATAGTTAATCAATGTTTAATAATTTACCCATTTAAAGACTGTTTTAATAAAGAACGCATTAAACAATTATCAACTATGGAGCAATGCAGAAAACAGTTGAAGGACAAAATAAAATAGCCTACATTTATTGTTGGATTTCCAAAACCATTATTAAAATGCTTTTAAAAGCCATCTTAAAAACGGTTAATAAAAAAATGTATTTAAAGGTGCAGTGTAGTGGCCTCTAGCGGTGAGGTTGCAGATTACAACTCACTGAATAACAACAACAACAATATAAGTTCTTCCGGGTGGCAAAAGACGAAGCGTTCTCCGATGGCAGAACTAGTAAACAAACCCCTCCATATCATTTGACAGGGCAGAGCGATCGAGAAAACAGTACATGGCTTGAATGAATGATTTTCTTCTTGCGGGGTGCTACGTGACATCTCATTAATTCATACGGGTATGGGAAGTCTCATTAATATATTACGACGGAGTATTAGGGCCACATTAAGAATTTGTTTTTCATTAAATTACGAGAATAAAGTCGGCTACTGTTTACAGTAGCTGGCTGGATCGCTTCAGTGGAAGCCGCTCTCTTCCTGCCACCCGGAAGTATCTTGATGCCTATTGTTTACAAACATTCTGAAATGCCGTATACTGTTTTCCTGAGGGCGGTCTCAAGCCAAGGTAGGCGAGGTCATGAATATTCATACACATTCATACGTCAGACTGTTGGGTTTTTTCTCACTTCCTCATTTCTGACTTCCTCGTCCGTCTATGTTCTTACATTGGCTAATGCATGCAATGGGGGTAGAAAAACAGTTTCCACGTGCAGCATGCATGTGAAACTAGGAGTGACCTATCATATTTCAAAAGGAGCAAGTAAAAACGGTTTACCGGTGAAGTACACCTTTAACGTTAAGGTTATAACATTGGGGTAATTTGGGAGCCCTATCTGTGACTTGCAGCTTATATGCTTGTTTTCAAATATTCCACACATAGAAAGTGAAAACCTAAGCATTGTTGGATGTATTAATTTAGGCCATTTCCACACTAATCCGGATAAATATGAAAACACATCTTTATGCCCTTCAAAAGCACTCTCCCAATTAGATAACATTCAATTTAATAAAGCCGGGGGTTGGCGTTGAAGTGTCACGTAGCCAAAAAATGGTGCAACAGAGGATTTCTTGATGTTTTATCATACACGGACTAAGCATTGGAACAAGTGTGTGTGTGTGTATCAAATGGTAACATATGCCTACTTTTATGATTGACAGCGTTGCTTTGTTGTTGAATCAGTGAAATCACGTTTTGGCTAGAATGAAAACCTACAGACTTCTCCATGGTTCCCTATCCCTGGCCTAGTCGTATATATCATTGAATTCTGAATAATACACAAGATTCTTAGTTGTGATTACCAGTTGGATGTTGACATGAATGTGCCATACCGGTATTCTAAAGGTCTTGTCACTTGAAATCACTAGGTGATTTCATTTAATTTGTCTCATTAGTTAGGTTCAGGTGTGTAGGTCTGCGCTTCGTTGCTGAGGTGACTGAACTGCATAGTCCCCTGAATCATAAAAGTGCAAGTTGTGCCATTCTTAACAGGTGCACTTCAGTCTGAATAGAGAACTTAATCAGCTTACTGAAATGATGTGGGTGTATTACACCATTAGGGACTCTTTTGGAAAGACTCTTGGAAAGAAGTGTTTACGATGAAATGTTGATGTGTGTACAAATTACAATTTAGTTTTTTATTTGCTTCCAGCTTCATCCAACAGTTTGTGGGGAAGTTATCTTCCAAAAACCCATTTGTGAAGGCCCAAACTACAAATGCCAGTTCTGCAGCAAAGTGGGAGAGTATGAATATGTTGTGGCACATATGCGGACACAGAAGAATACAGCTGTTAAACATGGAGGTATTTGTCAGTTTAAATAGTCTTGTAAAATGTACAAATTGTCCTAGTAATGTTAAGGATTTTATTCCAATGTTAATTTGTATACAATTGTCATTTTTAACATTGCCTTCAGAATAAAGTATGCAACCGAGGAAGTTCGGTGACGCTGGAAAGACAGATGACCTCCAGGAAAGACTGGCGTGGGTGTATGAGGTCAGCAACCTCATCCACAGCACTCGCAAGAGGGCACCAACTCAAGCTACGGAAAGTAACACAGAGCAATACCCCCAGAGTCTCCCGAGAGGGGGGGGAGGATGAGAGACTCGACAGGACAGACACAACGGTAACGGCCAGGAATGAACTACGGACACAGAGACGGCTCACCCAAACAACATTAATCGGGGAGGCATTGGAAGGAAAGTGTCATTGCGGAAAGATCTGCAAGAACAACAGAGGGCTTAAGATACACCAAAGCCGGACCAAATGTGGAAAAGAGGGGCCACAGGTGCAGCGCACAGTGGTAGCACCTGGTGAGATGCAGGAGAGCTGCAGGCAGGAAGCGCCCCACAGCCCTGGAGATCTCTCAGCACCTGTGTCACCTCAAGACCTCAGGAGGGACCCACCTGATGCCACCCCAGAGAGCCAACCCCACCCTGCGAGGGAACGAATCATATGGCCCAAGATGAGCAACAACAAAGAATGGTACCAACTAGACCAAGACCTTGATAAAATGCTAGAAGCCACACTAGCAGGGACAGCTGAGCAGAAAGTCAAGACTCTTACAACAATAACCTACAACTTGGCAAGGGAGTGTTTTGGAGTTGAGGAAAAGAAAGTCAACATCAAGTCTGCACACCAGCCAAGCAGAAGAGAAAGGGAAATCCATCGTTTGAGGGGAGAAATCAAGACACTCACCAAGCAATTCAAAAGAGCTCATGCTGATGAAAAGGAAGGCATCAAGGACCTGACGAGTCAACTCCGGGAACGCCTCTGCAGACTCCGAAGAGCAGAAAGCATCCGAAAGAAAAGGAGGGATCGGGAGAACAAAAGATCGCAGTTCACCAAAGACCCCTTCCGATTCACCAGAATACTACTGGGTGAAGCAAAATCTGGAAAGCTGACCAGCCCCAAAGAAGATGTGGAGGCATTTCTGAGGAAGACCCACAATGACACCTACAGAAACCAGGCCCTGGATGCCAACCCAAGCATCAACAGCACAAAGACCCCGGAAAGAGAGCTCAACATCAGTGAACCATCCTGGAAGGAAGTCCAAGACGTGGTGAAGAAGGCCAGAACAGGATCTGCCCCTGGCCCAAGCGGAATACCCTACAAGGTATACAAGAAATGCCCAATGCTCCTCCGGAGGCTGTGGAAGCTGATCCGGAGGATCTGGAGAAAGGGCATCATTCCATCATGCTGGAAGAAAGCAGACGGCTGTTTTGTGCCAAAGGAAGAGAACTCCTCAACCATTGACCAATTCAGAACAATCTCACTGCTAAGTGTAGAAGGCAAAATCTTCTTTTCAGTACTGGCCAAGAGGATGACCTCGTACATGACAGAGAATGGTTACATCAACACCGCTATCCAGAAAGGTGGAATCCTCAGTCAGATGATCCGTGAGGCCAAAACCAGCAAAGGCAACCTGACTGTTGTCTGGTTGGATTTCGCCAATGCCTATGGATCAGTCCCTCACACCCTCATCCATGCAGCGCTAGACCACTACCACATCCCCGAGCACATCAAGAAAATGATCGCCAACTACTTTGGTGGAATCCAGTTACGATTTAAGACAGCCCATTTTACAACTCAGTGGCAAAGCCTAGAAAAGGGTATCGTAACTGGTTGTACAATCTCCCCCATTCTCTTTGTCATGGGAATGAACCTCTTAATAACAGCTGCAGAGAAGGAAGCCCGGGGTCCAAAAATGGAGTCAGGCATCCGACAACCCCCGATAAGAGGTTATATGGACGTCCTTACCGTGACGACCACAACCCATGTGGAGGCGAGGTGGGTCTTAACAGTTCTGGACCGCATGGCAACATGGGCCAGAATGAAGTTTAAGCCAAAGAAATCCAGAAGTATGGTGATCAGGAACGGGAAATTGACAGGTTCAAGCTGCATGTGCAAGAGGAAGTGATTCCATCAATAGAGGAGAATCCAATCAAGTGCCTCGGAAAGTGGTTCGATGACTCACTTACCGACAGGAACAACATCGCCAGTACAGAAAAACAGACGGAGGAATGGCTGAGGAGGATTGAGAAATCAGGGCTCCCAGGGAAGTTTAAAGCATGGCTCTATCAACACGGACTGTTGCCAAGACTCATGTGGCTGCTGACTGTGTATGAAGTCCCAATGACGTGCGTGGAAGGAGTGGAAAAAAAGATCAATAAGTACCTCCGAAAGTGGTTGGGAATCCCCCCAAGCTTCACTGCAGTAGGCCTCTACATAAGATCAGGGCAGCTCCAACTCCCTCTGTCATCCGTGGTTGAGGAATTCAAGGTTGCGAAGTGCAGAGTAGTAATGACACACAGAGACTCCCTGGACGATAAAGTCAGACATGCAGGCGTCATCACAAGATCAGGGCGCAAGTGGGCAGCTGACTCATCTGTTGCACAAGCCGAGAGCATGCTGAAGATACGTGACATCATTGGAGCACCATGCACAGGAAGACAGGGTCTTGGAACCTCCCATTTCCAACAGTGGAGGAAGGCAGGAACCAGTGACAGAAGAGCCATGATCCAAGAGGAGGTGCGGAACCTGGAGGAGGAAAGACGAAGGTCAAGGGCAGTGGAACTAGCTTCCCAGGGAGCCTGGACCAAGTGGGACCTCCCCAAGAGAAAGATCACTTGGGCGGACTTATGGAGACTGGAGCCATTCCGCATCTCTTTCCTGCTGAGATCAGTGTATGACACACTCCCAACCCCAACAAACTTGCATAAGTGGGGCATCAGAGAGGACCCATTGTGCAAGCTTTGTGGGGAGAGGGGCACCATGGCACACATCCTGTCCGGGTGTAAAACAGCACTCACCCAAGGAAGGTACAGGTGGCGCCATGACAAGGTGCTCATGACACTCACTAACACCCTAGAGCAGGAGAGAAAGAAGAAACGCCAACCACTGCAGAAAACAAAATCAATCCAGTTTGTAAGGGAGGGGGAAGAGCCACCAACCACTGCAATAAAAAGAACCGGTCTGCTACAGATGGCCCAATCATGGGAAATGAAAGTCGACCTGGGGGGAAAGCTGCAGTTCCCCCAGATTGTCCAGACAACCCTGAGGCCGGATATGGTACTGTGGTCTGAAGAGGCAAGAAAGATCATCCTCATAGAGCTTACAGTCCCATGGGAAGAGGGGTGTGAACAGGCCTTTGATAGGAAGAGCGCCAAATACCAAGACCTTCTGCAGGACTGTAGGGGGAATGGATGGCAGGCATGGCTGTTCCTGGTCGAGGTTGGCTGTAGAGGATTCCCTGCCCAGTCAGTCTGGAGAATGCTCACAGCCATCGGAGTACCAGGAAAGGAGAGAAAGGCAGCAACTCGCAGGATGGGGGAGGCAGCAGAAAGAGCCTCTTGCTGGTTATGGAGCAGGAGAGAGGAATTAAGCTGAAAGCCAGGAGGAGGAGATGGGCAGTGACTTGGCCACCACTGCCGACCCACCACCGGGAGGGTGTCGTGGTTAAGGGTCGAAACACCCAATGAACGGTGGGTACCACCTGACGACATCAACTCCTCATGGCCAAGGCGACATTCACCTAAGGTGAATGATGGAGAAGCATCTTTGGATGTATTTGAAATCCAAAAATCTGTATGAGTAGTTTGTAAACTGAATTTTTCTGTGTTTGTAGGGAATAAAATAAACAGATGCCACGGTGGATGTGTCAAAAGCCACCATTATCACTGCTGCCATTGTGCAAGGATTATAACCTGGCAAAACATTTTTTTGAGGCATGTGCAGTAATGTGGGTTAGCTGACCCGTCAACAGGATCCTATGCCTCTGCACCCTCTGGCGCCTCTGTAGCCTCCACTGTCTCTCCAGCCTCCAGCGTCTATCATGCTATCTGGCAGACAGAGCCCTAATTGAAGGGGGTAAGACACGAGTGGGGGGGCTCTGTGTTTACATCAATGATGCCTGGTGTCGAGACGCTGTTGTGGTGAACAAGCACTGCTCACCGCTAGTGGAGCTCATGATCATGTGTGTCGGCCATTCTACCTGCTGAGGGAATTTACAGCTGTTATGATTGTCATGCACTGAATGAACTCTACCACCACATCAGTGACCAGCAGACAGCCCACCCAGATGCTCTCCTCATCTTGGCTGGGGATTTTAACCACACTAACCCCAAGACTGTGTTTCCAAAACTACAACAGCACATAGATTTTCCAACTCGGGGTAACAACACTCTGGATCATGTTTACACCTTCCAGAGAGGAGCTTACAAGGCTCTCCCCCTCCCCCACCTCGGTGCCTCAGACCACATCACTGTCATGCTATTGCCTAGCCTAGAAATCTAGACGCCCCAAGCGGCAGCAAATTTAATTTGCAGCCAGGGGGTCTAGCCTTTTGTCGTAGTTTTGCGCTGCTGGAAACAGAAAATCTGTCAGGCCAATCACATCGTAAGGGGTGGAATTGGAAGCCGGGCTACCATTAAGACAGAGCTGCGACGGTTCCGTGTTAGAGGTAAACAATGGCTGCAGCTGCTGGCGAAGAGCTGTCTTTCGACTCGGCTTTGACCGCGACTCTTCAAGACTTGAAGTTAACATTTTCTTTGAGAAAAGAACAAAGAACGGCACTGAAGTCTTTCCTCGAAAAGAAAGATGTATTCTGAGTTTTGATTAATTACATAATCAGAGCCGTCGCTCTGACTACGTCACCTTCTTCGTTGCTCTGATTGGTTGTAGTGCTATCCTATTGCGTGCAGAGGGAACTTGAAAGACAACCGTTTATCCCGCCCACACTGCCAATGGAGCAATGCCAGACCCTACATCTTTCTGATGTAGGGTCTGGCTTGCCAGGCTAGCTATTGCCAGCATACAGACCACTGGTTAAAGTCACCAAACCAGCTCGGAAAGAGGTGCGAATGTGGCCAGAGGGGTCTGTAGAGGCACTAAAGGACTGCTTCAACACCACAGACTGGGAGGTGTTTAAGCAAGCTCCCACAACTCCACCACCGACCTCCAGGAGTACACTGACACCGTCACTGCATACATCACCAAATGCATTGATGATGTATCTGTCCTCAAGACCGTCACTGTCCGGGCCAACCAGAAGCCATGGCTGACGGGAGGTCTACAGGCTTTTGAAGGCTCGGAACGCTGCCTTCAAAGCAGGAGACCAGGTCGGCCTGAGGACAGCAAGGGCCAACCTGTCACACGGCATCAGAGAGGCTAAGAGGCAGTACTCCAGGAGGATAGCCCACCGCTTCAGTGACAGCAGAGACTCACGCAGCCTGTGGCGAGGGCTACAGTCAATCACGGACTACAAGCTCCCACCGCAGACCTGTGACAGATCCACCACTCTGCTAAATGAGCTGAACGTGTTTTTCGCTCGTTTTGAGGCTCGGAACACCACACTGGCACAGAATTCCCCCCCCCCCCCCCCCCTCCAGGCGACCAGGTGATTACACTGTCTACGGACAGACACAATCTGATATAGCCAAGTAATCATTTTTCCTGGGCCAACATCACAACCACCCAATCAGCAGTTACCTCAAAACTTACCTCCTGCACCACTCTATACTCTTTGCTGGTGCAAGAGGCTGGACATGATGCAAAAAGTATTCAGCGGTTGTAATTCAGTTTTGTAATTCAAGATTTTCACCAGAAATATAACTTTTATTTCATGAGAAATGACAGTATGTCCTCTCTCCCATTAGTGCTAGCTTCACATTAGCACTAGCTTCACAGCAGTGCGTTCAGGTCCAGTCAAAACACGTGCCACCCGCTGTAAAATATAGGTTGTGAATGAGAGGAGTTGACTGCTAGAAGTCAAAGCTGTCGTATTTAGTATTAAGTTGATGTTCTGATTTGGCTGGCCCCAAATATTACAATAACTTCGGTAGTTTAGTATTCGGATATTCGAACACTATTCGATTACTTCGGTAGCACTTTGACACCTGCCATCCAGTGTGAGAATCGGCAAGACCGACAGACTTTAAACTAACTGGTTGTAATAATAATATGTATTTACTATTCTAGGGGGTTTTCCCTGGATCTTGTTAAACTAACTGGTTGTAATAATAATATGGACTGATCCTCTCTGTTCTAGGGGGTTCTCCCCAGGATTTTGTTAAACTAACTGGTTGTAATAATATGTATTTATCCTCTCTGTTCTAGGGGGTTCTCCCCAGGATTTTGTCTTCCATGGTGGCACTCCCACTAGTCGTTTGCGGCCATCTAAATAAGAGGTTGTGGCAAGTGGGGGAGTTAATGGTTTTAATAAAGAAGGGTTTTAATAATGAGCGTATTCATTTAATTGAAGGCAAAAGATACCAAAAAGCTATACCTACTAATAATACAAGTTTGGTAATTTAATAAACATGAATAGAACAGGTAGCGATCTTTTTTCCCTTTTCTAGCAACCCACAATAGTGCCTGTGTGATTTCTCTTCGGGTGAACAGCGCTAGTCTAGCTGTGTAATTTAATCAAAATTGTGCACAATGTTGAAACCACCTTATTTGTACTCTCAATAGCACTGTTGTCATGAAATTCCTCCATGATGACTCCTTTGTTGGTTTTGAAATGTGCATGCGCAACTGTCTTAAATACATGCCGGCATCAATAAGAGGAATGGATTGGACAATTTGGAACCGGTTCTCAACTGGAACTGGTGACTCTGCACGCTCAAGTGCCTCTTGACCCTCCAGCATCTCTGCACGCTCCAGTTCCTCTCCAGCCTCCAGCATCTCTGCATGCTCCAGCACCTCTGCACCCTCCAGCGCCTCTGCAGCCTCCAGTCTCTGCTTGCTCCAGTGTTTCTGCAGCCTGAAGCGCCTCTGCACTCTCTGTCATGGATAAAAAACACTTTAACAAAATAAGAGAGACAGAGAAGCCGACGTTCCAAAGATAAAGACTTTTATAATCACTTGTAAATAAGCAACACTTATGTCATTCGTATAGCATATAGGCAAGATAATGATTATACTTTCTTTATATGTACAGTATGTAATAATTATATTTCCTTTAAACGTATAGTACATTTCTTCCATCACTCCAGTGCCTCTGCACCCTCTAGCGTCTCTGCACGCTCCAGTGTCTCTGCAGCCTCCAGCGCCTCTGCAGCCTTCAGCGTTTGCACCATCCATCGTCTCTGCACGCTCTAGTGTCTCTGCACCATCCAGCATCTCTGCATGCTCCAGCGCCTCTGCACCCTCCAGCGTCTCCGCACCCTCCATTGCCTCTGCAGCCTCCAGGGCCTTTGCACCCTCCAGCGTCTCTGCACGCTCCAGCGCCTCTGCAGCCTCCAGCGCCTCTGCAGCCTCCAGCACCTCTGCAAGCTACAGCACCTCTGCACCCTCCAGCGCCTCTGCACCCTCCAGCATCTCTGCATGCTCCAGCACCTCTGCAGCCTCCAGGGCTTCTGCACGCTCCAGTGCCTCTGCACCATCCAGTGCCTCTGCAGCCTCCATTGCCTCTGCATGCTCGAGTGTCCAGTGCTTGAAAGCCTGCAGGACAACAACTTCCTATCCAACAGTCATTACACTGTCTAACAGTGATAACACACCTGCCTCATCAAATCCAGCCAAAACCACCTGTATGAGTAACCCATGAATACTCAAGTCAAGGCACATTTTGCAATTTGATTGTGAACAAGAAAAACATCCAAAGATCACTCATCATCACAAATCCCCATCTTCCCATAGACCGTAATAAGGGCATTTTTGCTGTTGGAAGAACTTTTTGTGGACCAAGAAACCCCATACAAGTACAGAAATGCACCTGGGGAAACAACCATCAAGTGAGCTGTGAGCTAGAGAAATGCAAACGTGATTCAGAATTTCCCAGAAGTGGCTTAATGGGGTTTCAGTGCATACATTTGAAGTCGTTATCATACTGTCCTATTTCATCTGAACCTGACATCAAATTTAAGGAAAAGTTCTGTCAAATATGGTAATAAGAAAGTGGATTTCTGACAACACAAATAAATTGTGTCTTGCTAGAAAGGAAAAAGCAGAGTCTAAGAGCTGCCCACTGAGTAAGCAGGTCACATGTGGCAATGGAACATTGAAAATATATATGTCAGTACCAGGCTTGGAATTTCGTCATTTTAGGGGCAAGGCCCACCACGCATCACTAGCGCTGTTTACTCTGGAACTTCGACGGGCACAAAGGCCACCTTGGCCGTAAGTTGAACATTTTTTCACAGGGCACCAAGGCCAAAGTGCGGGGCAACGACGGCCATGGCCGTCGTGGCCGTCGTGAAATTCTCACCCTGGTCAGTACCAGAGGTTGCGCTAGACTTTTTCGTTGTCCGTTTGACATGTCATTTTGACTGACAGGGTCATAAAAATCCCGTCATAATCTATTTTTACCGGTCACTTTAATTTTTTAAATGATAATAATGACATGTTCAATAGCATTTAATTTTAATTACTTTTTAATTAATATTCAGTCCAAACAAGCTGAACAAATAATCCACACCGTGGATACACACATCACAGGCGATTCGTGTATAGTGGGGCTTCACGGTGATTCATCACCACAATGCGGGTGGGAGCTAGTTGATCCACTAGTCAACATGCGGGAGCTAGTTGATCCACTAGTCAACACGCGGGAGCTAGGTGATCCACTAGTCAACACGCGGGAGCTCGTTGATCCACTAGTCAACACGCGGGAGCTATTGATCCACTAGTCAACACGCGGGAGCTAGGTGATCCACGGTTACATGCTGCTATTCCGACATGCCGCTACTTAGACATTGACGTCTAGTGGTCGGAGTGGCGGCATTAATATTATTTTCCAAGCGTCCCACTACTGCGAAAAAATGTTTTCCCCATTGTCTGAGTAGCGGCACTTTACTTTTTTTCAAACGTCCTGCCATTCCGACATGAGGCCATTAATATTTGTCATTATCATTGTACTTTAAATTAATTAATTAATGTGATTATACCCATATGTTCTGGACTTAGCATACACGCAGCTTATGCATGGGTGTGTAACTTCATTCAAAGGCAGTCCATAATTCAAATTAAATTGATTTCTAACGAACAAGTCCAAATTTCAGGTCCTAGAGCTTTATTCGTGCTTCTTCTTATATATTTTTAAGTAGACTGCTGGCCTGCACGCACAGAGTTTGTTTGATGCATGGAGTTTCAACCTTTTCCCCCTGAGAGCTGAATAAAAATGAGGAGAGCTCCCTGTCTTTTACATAATGTGTGTAGGCCTAACATTTATTCACATGGCCGGTTCAAAATCACCTAGTTTTTGACTGAAATGTGTGCCGATATCAATTATTGGGAAAAACATTGTTTGGAGTAGAGGTCTGCACTCGCGATGCAAATGGAAGCTCATTGCGGGTGCGGGCGGGATGATAGAGGTAGGCCTACATTTGAAGATTGTCTCGACTGGCGACAAACAAGAATCAGAATCTACAATGATCATTGTCCATAGGCCTATCTAGTTATTATTCTATATTAATAACTATTATTATTATTCTATTATTCTATTGCACTTTCAATGATCATTGTCCATAGGCCTATCTAGTTATTATTCTATATTAATAACTATTATTATTATTCTATTGCACTTTCTATGAAAAGTAGGCCTAATTGTCGTAATAGCGGTACCAAAAAAGATCGGATTAGGGGCATGTCTAAATAGAGGCATGTCGTAATGACGGCATGTCAATTGTCGTAATAGCGGTACCAAAAAAGATCGGATTAGGGACATGTCTAAATAGAGGCATGTCGTAATGACGGCATGTCGTAATGGAGGGTTGTCGTAATAACGGGCTGTCGTAATAAAGGGCGGACCCCGTGATCCACTAGTCAACACGCGGGAGCTAGGTGATCCACTAGTCAACACGCGGGAACTAGTTGATCCACTAGTCAACATGCCCCCAAGCGAGTTGATCCACTAGTCAACACGCCCCCAAGCGAAGTTTTCAAGGTGGCGCAATGTCACGCGTATAGTGGGGCTTCTAGGTCACACCTTCCTCCTGGTCCGCATGGACTTGAAGCGTGTGCCCACTTGCGCGTAATCAAATGTTTCAAGTGGGTTTGTTGTTTCAAATTTTTCAACACTCAACTGCCGTGACAATTTTCTTTTCTACTTTTCTTCTTCTACAAGAGCCAATTAATATGCACATCGCCACCAAGTGGTCAGGGGTGTGAATTGCAATCTGTCAAAATGATGGATGGCCCTCAGATTTTTCCGTCACCATTTAAAAAAAACGGTCAATGACGGAAAATATTCGGTTAACGCGACCCCTGGTCAGTACTGGAAATATGCACCTCATATTATTCTTGGTTAGGGAAACTAGCTGTGTGTTTTGACAAAAAAAGAAATACTTGGCAATGCCCATGCTCAAATCCAAGGAATTCCTGTCCTCATAAGTCCAATGCAAAATGACACTTGAACCAGACCCAACCTCAACTTTTCAAAGTCAGAAGTACAGATAGTGATGTGTTTGACCCCAGGTCAAAAAGTAGTATACTTTAGTGTATTAGAAATATAATTTGTATATACTTTTAAAAAGTGTACTTCACAATACATGTCATTAAGTTCAACTTCAATGTACTAAAAATAAATATGCTAATTCTGCAATACAGAATAAAAGTGGTATTGCATTGTACTAAGTGTATTGTAAATTGTACGTAAGTGTACTTACATACAATACTTAATTGCAAATACTTATTGTGGTAATTTAGAGTACTTATGGAAAGTATTCTTATTTTCAAGTACTTTGTAATACACTTTTAGTATGCTTTATTGAAGTGTACTTTAATTTCACTTCATTAGAAGTGTATTTGAGTATACTTACATAACGTGCACTTAAGTACATGTAAGTACATTTTAAGCTGTATTTCAGTGTACTTTTAAAAAGTATACTAAATTGCAAATACTTAGTGGTAATAGTGGTAATTAGTGTACTTATGAAATTAACTTTGCTAAAAGTGTATTGTAGTATACTAACATGAAGAGTACTTTATTCTAAGTTAGTTTTAAGTTGTGCTTTAATTAACTTCAAATACATGTACTAAATCTCAAATACTTTAATATGTAATACGTGTACTTTATTTGCACCACTGGGAAGTGTATAGGTCTGGACTGTTACCATCATGTATTCATCACAAAGACTTGCTTGACAGACGGTTATCACTTTATGTATGTCAGAACAGTTCCTTACAGTACACATTGGTACATCCCACTCTTTAACATTATAGTACAGGTACTGTTAATCTACTAAGGATTTTTACATTAAAAGTATTATCTAGTACCATATTTTATCACAGTCAATCTTCAACCCTATTAGTAACAAATCTCAGGATTGGTTGGCAGTTCACTGGAAAGGTTGAGGCCTTCCTTGATGCCCAGTCAAATCAGTCTCGTTCAATGTTGTTTGGTAGAGGAATAACATATACCTTCTCCCTTGACTTAATTATGACACATTTGGATGTCAATGTCTCTGGATGTATGGCATACACATTGCATTCAGGCACGTTGTACATGATGCTTGATGCAATATTAAGTGTTGTATCTCTGCACAGCTTCCTTCTGGACTTCAGAAGCTACTACCAAGCTCAGAATTCTGACAAGTGTCCCATTCTGCAACTCTACAACAGAGTTGTTTCTTTTGTGAAGGTGGCTGTTGGTGTCAGAGTGATACAGTATTCCATTCACAATAAAACAGTTGTAGTAGGAAGCTTGTCTCACTCTGGCACCTAGTAGTTCATTCCAGTTAATTCCTAGTTGACCACTTGCAATCTGTTCTAACCTCAATGTCTGCCTGGCGTCCTCTTGCATCATGAGCCCCTCAACAGTGGAGATGGGTACCTCGTAAACAAGCAGTGGCCAGAGGAGTCTGGGAAGCACCCCATGTTGGTATCCCCAGGCCTTATACTTACCAGGTAGGCCGCTCTTCTCCAGAGATGTCATCCAGGTTTCAACTTGAATGAGCATCTCCTTCACACTCTGCTTGTCGTTGAGGTCCGCCCTGTACCACTTACCCAAGCTCTTCATCGGTTCCTCTGTGTCCTCTCTGATCTTAAAGTGAAATTGATCCTGGGCACGCACCCTCCTCAGTACCAGGCTTCTGGATTTTGCAGGTTTGAACTTCATCCTTGCCCAATCGGTGAGCTCGACCAAGTCCTCCAAAATCCATCTCCCTTCAGGTACTGATTTGGCTGTGATGGTGAGTGTGGAGTGTGTGTGGTTGTTAGCTGGTTTACAGCCTCACCTGGCCTGAGTCAGACCGATTAGTCTCTGGGGCTGGGTGAGGCTGCACACCTGTGGTGCATGAACAATCATGGCACCCAGAATAAACCAGCTATCACCACACACTCGGGAGAGAGCCACTGTCATGGCAGCATGTTACAGCTGCTCAGCGTATAACATCTTGCCATATCGAATAAATGCATATGCAACGTATCCTATGTCGGAGGGCCCCAGCAAACGCCACTAACTTGTGGGGTATCGTACCGTAGGCATTGGTTAGGTCGAGCCACAATACTGTCAGGTCGCCATGGTTCCTCTTAGCATCCTCAATGATTTTAGAGATTACACTGGTGTGCTCAAGACAGCCAGGTACCCTTGGTACTCCACCTTTCTGAACTGAAGTTTCCACATGGTTGTTGTCCAACATGAAAGTGGTTAGCCTCCTTGCCAGAATCCCAAAGATGTTGCTTTCCACATTGAGGAGTGAGATGGTACGGAATTGTTTGATCTCTGTGGAGTTTTCCTCCTTCGGGATGAAGCATCACTCAGCAACCAACCAACCGTCAGCGAGGAAGTTCTTCCTCCATGCCACCCTCAGTAGCTTCCAGAGTCGTCTTCTGAGCCTTTCGCAATATACAGTATATCACAGTATACTGATTTTTCTGGTAATTCAATTTGAAAATGGCTTAAAAATGAAAGGACACTTTCATTGCTTTTCATGCTCCCCCCGGGTTCGGTCGAGCCAAGAAACTGGGGCCTTTCTGTGTGGAGTTTGCATGTTCTCCCCGTGTTTACGTGAGTTTCCTCACACACCAAAGACATGCACATTAGACTCCTCCTGCCACTTGCCCTTGACCTAGGCAGTGGCCTCTAAAATCTGGAGTTGGTCCCCGGGCGCTGTTAGATGGCTGCCCACTGCTCCTACAGTAGACTGGGCTTTTACAGAGGATGGGTCAAATGCAGAGGACACATTTCTGTGCGGCATACTCTGCCATACATACGATAATTAGTATGATTTGATTAAATCACCTAGTTTTGGCTACATTTTCACTATAGTAAGGCCAGTCGTGGGTTATAATTAATTTTCCTAACATACAATGACAGCATTGTGTCCAGTTGAATCAATGGTGAACAGGGCAATAGGCTGTAAAGACAGCCAAATCTACAATAACTAAAAAGTGTTGAATTACTTTTAACAAACACCATTACAAATGCAAATTTGTGTGTTTCAGCTTCTCATTTTCATGAAGAACAGGCTGTTTTGTGGGTGTGGGGATGTATGGTAATGAGCTCTGCTCTCATTGGGCGCCTAATTGGAATGTTTGGCAGAGGCGGAGAGCAGAGCTCCCATGCTGCGACAATGCTTACGCTTGATGTGTAATTTACCGTAATCATGGCTGGATGACCAACTGCGCTGCACAGCCAACATCGCCACGGTGACCCGATTCTGCAGATTTGCTCTCTACAACATCCGCCGGATCCGACCCTTCCTCACAAGGGAAGCAGCACAGCTCTTGGTCCAAGCACTCGTCATCTCCCGCCTTGACTACTGCAACTCGCTCCTGGCTGGACTCCTTGCCTCCGCAATCAAGCCTTTGCAGCGCATACAGAACGCGGCAGCACGACTCGTGTTCAACCTGCCGAAGTTCTCCCATGTGACCCCTCTCTTCCACGACCTTCACTGGCTCCCTGTAGCAGCTCGCATCACATTCAAGACGATGGTACTGACCTACAAGGCAACGGAACTGTCCCGACCTACCTCCAAGCAGTCAGACCCCACGCCCCGGCTAGAGCCCTCCGCACTACTACCTCGGCCGGCCGGCTTGTACCGCCATCCCTGAGAGCAAGCGAAGGTCGCACAGCTCTGTCTTGGCGCCGCTATGGTGGAACGAGCTCCCTGCTGAAGTGAGGACTGCAGTCGAGACTCAAGACCCACCTGTTCAGAGTTCACCTGGACCCCGCTTAGCAGCCTTCCTCTACTACCCCTCCCCCTCCCACTAATAAAAAATAAAATTAAAAAAACGTTTTTATTATTCTATGTTTGTACGTCCTCGTACTTACTTTGATATTCTGCACTTAGTATTTTCACATTTATCTTGGTTGTATACAAGCAATGGGTTTACTTAGCAATTGGGTGTGCTTGAAACTTGGTCTTGTGAAATCCTTACTAGGCTAGCTTGAAGTTGAGGAAACCAATGAGCAGGTGGACCAGACCACACAGGTGGAAACCAATCAGCAGGTTAGCCCCATGGAGAGAAAACAGACAGGGGAGGGAGAGAAAGAAAAGCAGGAGGGAAGAAAAACACAAGAATGTTGCCCCTGCCTGGCACGTAACACTCAACATGAATGTCCCAGCAGCAAAGCAGGAGGACCCTGAAAAGATTGACAATACTGTAGTGTATTTTCTGATATACAGTTACAGGATATTCTACTTCTTTCTTTTATTCATTGTATTTCACTCATTCTTTATATGTAGAATACTGCTGTGTCATGGGAGAACATTCCTGTGTCTCCTAGTAAGCTATTAGGGGTAATCCTGAGGGCCTGCTCAGGGTCAGCAAGATGCCCTGATGACCCCAGGTTGCTGAAGCAACACGATGCCCTGAAGACCTCAGACTGTGTTTCCGTATGTGGTTTACGATAGGAAGTTGTTGTGATGAAAAGTTAAACAGTCTAGGTGTGCTGGTTAAGCTTGCTGGACTGTCACGCATGGTATGGCTTAGAGAGGGCTATAAGAAGTGTGTGCATTAGAGAGGGGGAGTTTTTCGGACCCCATTGGGGGATTCGGACTCAGATTGGGAGAAGATTCGGCCACCATTCAGATGCATAGAATGTCATCCCGCTTGTGTTCTCTGTTAAATAAAAAGTTATTTACTCAGACACTTTTGGGAGCGGACCTCCATCATTTCATCATCCACAAACCAGTATTCTGGCAGCCGAGAAGAATATACTACAATACAAACAACAAAACAAGCAAATAAATAAACTTCAATAACAAGGGCCTCAATGTCAGTCTTTGACTAAAAATACAATGGTGCTTATAACAACCAACACAAATTCCAATGGTATACTGATAACCGAGTTGGTTCAAACCATGCTACTGCATTGAATTCTGCTATTGACTGACCTTGGTACCAGGTGAAGTAATAGTCAGTATCTCTATATGGGCTGCAACCAGTGTTGCCAGGTGGGAAATGTAGGATTATCGTACCAGAGACATAAAATTATCGTATTTTGAGGGAAATTATCGTACACCCGTCATAACCAAAATAAAAAGTCTATTGATGCGCTTTAGTCACTGTAGTGTTTAATAGCGTCTAACAGGCACTCACGGATTTGTGGTGTCAGTACGGAATGGATTGACGGCACCACATCAGCAGTCCCACAGTTGCGTTAGGCTAATTTGTCCCCCATAAACAAATGACGAGTGGGAACTAATGAGCAAAATCATGACGCCTGGAGGCCACCTAGTGTTAGGGCAGTGGTTCTCAAATGGGGGTACGTGTACCCCTGGGGGTACTTGAAGGCACTCCAGGGGGTATGTGAGATGTACAAAATATATTTGAATAGCCTATTTAAAAATAGCATTAATTCAAAAAATATTATTTAATAGATGTTTAAATAAAATATAAGTTAAAGTTCATAAACATAATTTTATATTCAGAAGGTTATTCAATTTCATTACCCTAAAAACCCTGAGTCTCCCCCGTACCAGGATGTTATGACCCAACCTGGCACGCGCCACATATTATCAACTGTCAGTCGCTGTTGCCATGACAACTTTTAACAACTTTTAACTTTTTTTCAACAAAAAATCTTTGCACTGGTACTTGCCTGAAAAAATATTTCACATGGGGTACATCACTAGCCTAGAAATCTAGACGCCCCTAGCGGCAGCAAATTTAATTTGCAGCCAGGGTCAGTCTAGCACTTCGCCGTTGGTTTGCGCTGCTGGAAACAGAAAATCTGTCAGGCCAATCTGTGGGGTTTGTGTCCCGGGGAAGAAGGCTGCCGACAACAGGAACGCTTATAACTCACTTTATTTGTTTAGGTTTAAGTTATTTAACTATGAAACAGAAGGAGAAGTATTATATGTATTTCACGCCGCGTGGAGAGCCGCTTAGCTTAGCATCCTTCCGATGCGCTGCCTCGCGGGGTTCTGATTCTAACCGGATGTTTCCGCCCGGATGTCTCTGGGCAGGAGGCGTGGCCTCCATGTGTGGCCTCCAATGGCTAGCGTTGAGCGCCCGCCCCCAGTGTATTATGTTTGCCGCCATCTGGTGTTGAGGTGCAGTTACTACAACTTGTATATTTATTTCTACTCCATTGTGGCTATGTGTAGCTGCTGATACATCTGCTTATTATTTATCCGCAACAAATCACATCGTGAGGGGCGGAATCGGAAGCCGGGCTACCATGACGACAGAGTTGCGATGGTTCTGTGTTAGAGGTAAACAATGGCTGCTGCTGGCAAACAGCTGTCTTTCGACTCGGCTTTGGCCGCGACTCTTCAAGACTTGAAGTTAACATTTTCTTTGAGAAAAGAACAAAGAACGGCACTGAAGTCTTCCCTCGAAAAGAAAGATGTATTCTGAGTTTTGATTAATTACGTAGTCAGAGCCATCGCTCTGACTACGTCACCTTCTTCATTGCTCTGATTGTAGCGCTATCCTATTGCATGCAGAGGGAACTTGAAAGACAACCGTTTATCCCGCCCACACTGCCAATGGAGCAATGCCAGACCCTACATCTTTCTGATGTGGGTCTGGCTTGCCAGGCTAGTACATCACTGAAAAAAGGTTGAGAACCACTGTGTTAGGGAATAGATATAGCTCTCAAAATAAACAAAAACAGCACATATAACTTAAAACGATGTGCATAACAATATTGAAAAAAGCTCTGTCCAAAATAACAAATTAATAATAAAATAAATAAATGACATAAAACAGGCCAAGGATGCATTGATATATGCCCAAAATTAAAATGGTGGTGTGTAGCTCTATTTGCCTCGGTCTTCATAAGCTGTCCGGTCTGCATCAGTCATGTCATGTCAGTTCCACCTTTGGCAATTTTGTGAATGAAATGAAGAAGAGCAGAGAGGAGATGATTGTTTAGATTAATTACATATTACATTACATGATCAATTATTATTATTATTATTATTATTGTTTTATTGATATAGCCCATTTCATACACAGAACGGTAGCCCAATGTGCTTCACATAATCATAACAATCACATATTAAAATATCTAAAATGTCATGTCATAAGAGGTCAAATCGATTAAAATAGTTAAAATAATTTGAATAACAATGAAAGCATGGGAATTCACAGGGAACATAGTACACAGAAATGATAAAAGCAAAATAAATAATTACAAAACAAATGAATAAAAGAAAAACACAGCACAGATAAAAACATGAAAGCTAACAGACCACGGGTGCAAGAGTGGGTTAGTGGAAGGCATTGTGGAAAAGTTTGGTTTTTAGTCTGGATTTAAAAATGGGGATGGTGGGAGAGGTCTTGATGTCTATAGTAAGACGGTTCCAGAGACAGACCGCATAGCAACTAAAAGCTGCTTCTCCCTGCTTGGTGCGGGCGCTGGATTGTACCAGTTAAAGTTTTTCTGCTGATCTGAGTGATCTTGAGGGGCTATATGTTTCAAACATCTTTGCTATATAGAGAGGGCCTTGGCCGTTTAGTGATTTAAAAGCAATTTAAAGGACTTTAAAATTAATTCTGTAGGTCACTGGTAGCCAGTGTAGGGATTTTAAAATTGGTGTGATATGATCTTTTCTTTTGGTTCTGGTCAATAGCCTTGCTGCTGCGTTTTGTATCATTTGAAGAGGTTTTATTGTTTTTTTAGGGAGACCAGTGAAGAGACCATTACAGTAATCCACCCTGCTGGTGATGAAAGTGTGAATAACTTTTTCCAGGTCTATTGGTGATATGAAGTTTTTAACCTTTGCAATGTTTTTTAAGTGATAAAAAGCCGATTTTGAAACTGCCTTCATGTGGCTATTGAAGATTAGGTCGCTGTCAATAATGACCCCAAGGTTCTTCACAGTTTCTGCCGCCTGAAAACCTTTCTTTCCCAATAGTGTGGCAGTCTCCAGTCTCTGATCCTTTTTTCCCAAAAATAATAACCTCAGTTTTGTCTGTGTTTAGTTTGAGAAGGTTTTTAGACATCCAGTCTTGAACGTGATTAAGGCAGTGGTAAAGGGATTCAAGGGGAGCAAACTCGTTTGGAGACAGGGCTAGGTATAACTTTGTGTCGTCTGCGTAACTATGGTAACTGATGGAGTGATTCTTTATGATTTGGCCAAGCGGGAGCATGTACAGATTAAACAAAAGAGGGCCAAGGATTGAACCCTGAGGGACACCGCAGGTTAGGGACGTAGGTGCTGAGGTATGATGACCAATAGACACACAAACACTCCTGTGTTCTAAATAGGACCTTAGCCAGCAGATGACAGAGCCAGAGAGACCCACACAGCATTCAAGCCTTTCTAATAGTATGCTGTGTTCAACAGTGTCGAACGCCGCACTGAGGTCCAGCAGCATAAGGACAGTGGTTTTTCCAGCGTCGTTATTAAGCCGAATGTCATTGACTACTTTTACCAGGGCTGTTTCAGTGCTATGGTATTGTCTAAAGCCTGACTGGTAAAGATCAAGACAGGAAGTTGAAGTCAAGAAAGCAGACACTTGATTAAAGGGACACTGTGTAATTTTTCCCCCATCCAGTGGTCAAATTGTATTTAGCATTCAAACGAATTTATGCTCTCTAGCGCCTCGCGTTTTCGAACTACGGCAAGCGGTATTAGTCAAGATTCAAGAAGCTATAACAACATGATAACAACATGTCTTCAAACACCACTTCATCAAGTTTTGTTTCGGATGATGAGGTACGTTCAGTGCTCGAAGTGGAAAAAAATAAGTGCCGGTACGGTACTCCCTTATTCACATATAAGCGACGGGGGGGGGGGGTGCGCGATATTAACCCACCCCGGACCTACGACCGACGGGGGGGGGGGGGGGGATATTAACCCACCCCAGACCTACGACCGACGGGGGGGGGGGGATATTAACCCACCCCGGACCTACGACCGACGGGGGGGCGGGCACGATCGTAACCCACCGCGGACCAACGACCGCAGCCTGTGACAAATGCCGGTACGCAAGAAAAAGTGCCGGTACGCTAAAGGGTAAAATGTAGAAGTGCCGGCGCTTACCGGCCCACTTCGAGCACTGGGTACGTTATTTCAAACAGCATTGAGTCATTAGTGTGAGCATGTATGAGTAATTACTCCTCGAGCAAGATAGTGAATTATGTTCTCATGTTTATATCGTTTTTTAAGTGACAAGCCGTCTCGCTAAGCTCCTTCTGTGTTCCACAGTCACGCTGGCTCTGAGTGAAAACGCGTTTAGCCTTACCTGTACCACGTAGTGCTTTTTGTCCCTCTCGGCAGTTCATAGACCGGAAGGACATGGAAGCCTCCATAGAGCTTGCCCGTCCTATGTAAATTCTGATAAGTGATTCTTCGCTCAGGAGGATAAGTGAGATTGTTGACAGAGATAATTGTACACCAATGGGGACTTATTTATGAATGAAGATGTTGATTTGAGGTAATAAATTACTAAAAAAACTACTTAGTGTCCCTTTAAAAACTATTTTTTCAATTGTTTTGCCGATGAAAGGTAGATTTGATATGGGTCTGTAGTTGTTGAGGACAGACCCATCCAGGTTGTTCTTTTTAAGTAGAGGCTTTACAACAGCCACTAACGTGCCAGTCAGTAAAGAAGTGTTAATTATCAAAAGCACATCAGTTGCTATTAGATGGAGCACAGATTTGAAGAAACTGGTGGGCAAAATGTCCAGCTCAGAGGTAGAGGATCTTAGACTTTGTACAGTCTTCTCAAGAGTGTCCAAGTCAACAGAGCGGAAATTTGACTGCTGAGAGTGCTGAGCTCATTTCTCAGAATAGTTGGTGGTTCACAGTGAGGGATGCCAAGCGATGTAGATGCTATATGCTGTCTAATATTCTCTATTTTGCTCTTAAAAAATGAGGCAAATTCATTGCATTTATCAACTGAGAGTAGCTCAGGTACCAGATGAGGAGAGGGATTTGTTAGCTTCTCAATAGTGGAGAAAAATGCACTAGTGTTATTTGCTTTTCTGTTGATGATTGTGGAGAAAGGGGATTGTCTAGCTTTACTAATTATGGAGTTGTATTTGCAAAGTGTCTCTTTATGGATCAGATAGTCTGAGTTAAGTTTGGATTTGCGCCATTTCCTTTCTGTTCTCCTGCATTCTTTCTTTTGCAGATTAACTGACGGTTCGTTTGTCCATGGAGCCTTCTGTTTGCCAGTGGATTTTTTCAGTTTTAATGGAGCAATGTCATCCATTATATGTGTCATTCTTGAATTGAAGTCATCTAGCAAGTTATCAGCAGTCTGTGGGACTGGGCTTGTGGACTCACTAAGAGTGCCTGCTCAAAACGCACACGTTTTGTCATTTATAGCTCTCTTTCTGATCATCATGGAGTTATTCTGGCGGTAGGGGGACATGCAGACTTCAAAGAAGATACAACAGTGATCAGATAAGGCTAAAGCCACAACAGATGTAGAAACTGTTACACCTTTTGTGATGACAAGATCGAGTGTGTGGCCCTGGGAGTGAGTGGGACCCTGTATGTGTTGTGTCAGATTGAAGGTGTCGATCAGCACCAGAAAGTCTCTTGCATGAGGGTTTTCAGGATTATCTACATGGATGTTAAAATCACCTGATATGACAATGCTGTCAAAGTGAACACAGATTTCAGAGAGCAATTCACAGAATTCTTCAAGGAAGCCTGCAACTGGCAAATTAGGAGGTCTATATATGGTTAGCAGCAGGATTTTTGGACAGCTTTTAAGGACGGCACAAATATATTCAAAAGAGGCATAGTCGACATAGGATTGGACTGTTGACACTGAAAGGAAGCTTTGAAGATTTTAGCTATTCCTCCCCCTCGTCTATTTTCATGGTTGACACTCATAAAGTTGTAGTCGGGGGGAGAAGATTCAATTAGGGTAGTGTTAAAATTTACAAGTCAAGCCAGGTTTCAGTTAAAAGTAAGACATCAAGTTTATATGTATTTATAAGATTGTTGATTAAAAAATACTTTTTTATGAGTGACCTGATATTTAGCAGAGCACGTTTTACTATGAGAGAAGTGTCTTTTTCCACTGGAACAGGTGGATTCTTAGGAACAGGAAGTAGATGAGATGGATTAGGTTTGCGAGCCAGGGAACATTTAGGCCTATTCCTCTTTTCTGTTGTGAAACCAATTTGCACAGTGATAGGAGCCTGTAAGGACACGATAGGAGCATGCAGGTATGCAGGGGTCATGCATAGGTCTGTACAGGGGGACAGTTCAACAGCACACAACTAGAACCCTTTTCATAATGTGCATGAAACAGTTTAGGCCATCAGCTAGGCCAGTTAAATACTTAATTATGCTTACCTTTAGGTTCAATCTCCAGCTCTGAGTCACTGCCTGAGTCTGCTGCATCCTGCTGGGTGGGGGCAGTCCTTTTACAGTATATATTTGATGTTGTCATGGAGCACAGCATTGTGGTTGTTGGCTTAAAATTGGCGCATCCACCTGCCATCTTCACACACTCTGATGTGTGCATGAGTCCATTAAGCGTGCCTGTGATAAGTCGGTTTCATGGTTTTGTTTTGATTAGATTTACCTTGGAAAACACACAGGATGCATTTGAATGAGGAAACACTAATCAAGGGCAAACTCTCCCAGTTCCCTGAACACCCTTCTTGCACCAAGGTCCTCCAAAGTGGAGAGATGGTGCCAGAATTCATCCACAGTCATTGTTTTAGTGTCTTCATCAAGGGTCAGGCTCTGTCGAGTCAATCAGACGTGGCAATACTCTCATGAGTGGAAGCAGAGAAGGATACTCAGCTCGTGCTCTGGCATCAGTCGCTGTGGCAGGAGACAGGCACGCAATGTGGATCAAGAGGGCTTCATCAAAGTCAAAGCGTTTATTAATTTCTCTGCAGGCAACTCAGAGAATTTTTTGACAGCACACATAGAAATCTGTCAGGGTGGCTGGTGTGGATTTTGACTGCTGGACCTGCTGCATCACTTTTACACC
Organism: Merluccius polli; assembly: GCA_030340625.1. Classification (NCBI taxonomy): domain Eukaryota; kingdom Metazoa; phylum Chordata; class Actinopteri; order Gadiformes; family Merlucciidae; genus Merluccius; species Merluccius polli. The sequence continues at coordinate 189,519 of JAOPHQ010000016.1, forward strand.
CAGGTACATTTTGCTCCTCAGTGACGTAATAACCACGCTTTCACTCTGGAAATATTGATTGAGGTCTGTGAATTTGGGCAGAGCCCACTCCAGGAAGTGGTAATACAGCCGGAGAGATTCATCGTTGAGTGCATGATAAATATTCTCAGCAGCATTTAATCTGGCATCAATCCACTGGTCAGTGAAAAAAGCCGGAGGGCTTCCCACTGGGTGGACATCCTTTTAACAACTTCAGTCGGTGACAGCCATCGTGTCTGGGAGGGCTTCAGTATTTTATGGGGTTCAACATGGCAAAAGTCCTGAAATTCATGGAGTTCAGCCACACGTTTAGCACTGTTTTTAAAATATCCATAAATGTCTCTGGCTAAATCCTCACACTGGCGAGGAAGCTGCTTGCACACCTCACTGGCACACAGGTGTAAGGAGTGACAGATGCAGCGATTTATGGTGATCCCTGGCAAATCGTTTCTGAGACAACTGGAGACGGATTTGTGTTGTCCCATCATGGTGTTACAGCCATCCGACCCAAACCCCACAATGTTTTGAAGTGGGACGCCTGCCTCTGCGAATCATTTCTTCGTATAACCTTTCTGCGGTGGCTCCTTCTTCTGAAAAGATCTGCACCAGCTTCCAAAAGCGGGTCTGAACCCTGTTTGTGCCCTCATAAAAAAAACAACCACAACACAGAGCGTTTTGCCATTTCCAATGTCGGTTGATTCATCAATTAGGATGCTGAATTTTTTTCTCATCAGGATTTCTGACACTCTCAAAATAGCAGTCACCAATAACATGCTTTGCTATGGCAGTTGCCTTTGTGTGGCCAAGTGGCATGTTTTGTGCCATTTCTGTGGCCCTCATTGCGATGTTGTGCTCTGCTAAAAACCCTGCCAGCTTGACCTCTGCAGTTTTCACTGCTGTTTCCAGCTTATCCTTTTCTGATGTTCTCTGCAGGCATTGTGTGATTGATTTTTGTGTTGGCGCTAGATTTTTTTCTTTTTCGTTGTGTTTTCTGGACTTACTGTGGTTTTTTTATGACCGTAATTCCGCCACCATCTCTGTCTTGCAACATCGACAAAATGCCTTGTTGTTGGACCCTGCAACAGGTCTCAGCCACCCAAAGTGGCTTTCTCACTCTTTACGATAGGTTTGTGGGCAATGCTGCAGCTTACATTTTCGCTGAGTCTGCTTAGTCTGCTCCGCCATCCTCTTAACCTCTCCTCCTCCCCCTCCTTCCCCAGGGCAGGTTCTCTCATTTGCTTCGCTCTTTTATTTTTTTTTTCCCGCTCCACTTTACAACCAGACGGGAGTGTTTCATGGGGCGGGCACAGCGGACCATTCAGCCAATCATGATCATTGTTCTGAGGCAAATGGACGTCACTCGTAGCTCACATTTAGAAAAGCACGATTGGCTGGAAACTTGTCACATGGAAACAGATACCTTCAGGGTTCACACAAAAAACTCTGGCAGACAGTTGAGGCAGGCTGATTACAACCACACATTCACGGAATGTCAAAGTATCATATACAGTATTTGGCCTTTTTTGGGATTATTGATCGTACATCGTACAGAAGGCAAAATGATCGTACAAATACGATAATTATCGTACACCTGGCAACACTGGCTGCAACATAACCTGGAACTAAGTAAGCCAATAGTAGAATTGGATGTCAGTACACCAGTAGAATTATTTAGAGGGTTTGGTTACACGTTTTTCTGTTTATTTACCACACACAATAATGCAGGGTGTTGCCGGCAACTTCTCTATCTGAACCTCTTGGGCCAGGCATGTCTCCTCGACGCAATGGAACAGGTTCTCCTCCTCACCAAAATGAGCCAGTAAAAGAAGTACCATCTGAATGATGTCTTCTGAGCAACCATCCAACTGGCTTCTCTGTCTGAAATTTGATAAGAGCATCCAGGACTTTTTGTGTTTTTGTGCATCAACACATTTGAGGAAGTTTAAGAGGCGTCTACCCTTTTTGTCCACATTGGCAAGGAAGGACTCCATTACGCCTGATTTCCACCGCGGCCACCGCTGCTGATCGCTGCCACTCTAATCAATGAAACCATCCCCACCGGGCGTGCCGCGGAACATCTCAGCAGCGTCCCAGCAGCGGCGCTCCGAGCTGCAGCACTATCATTCCGTAGCACTGCTGAACCGCATCAATTTCAACAGAGCAGATCAAGCCGGGCAGGAAGTGAAATAGTAAAAGCCATAGAAGATCCGGTCAATTTTCAAAATAAAACACAATACTCAGCTCATGTAGCCTATCACAACTTCACATCAACATTACGTCATGACCGGTGGCACCAGGGGTCCGTTTCACAAAGCAGGTTCAACAACCTCTGAGTCTAATCCTAAACGCTGAGTTGATCTACTCTGAAATAGAAAACTCTGGGTTTTCGGTTCCAGAACAGCGGATTTGAGTTAATTTGATCAACTCAGAGGAGTTCCACCTAGGGTTAAGCGCGTGCACCACAACTATAAAAAGCCAGCATCAATGGAGCCCCGATTCGACGAGTCACCATGGCAACGGGGAAGAGGAGGTCTACGTTTTTCACCAACCTCGAATTGGAAATCGCCATATGCGCTCATATGGCGAGTTTCAACACGTTTTTAGAAAGAAGTGCAACACTGCTGCCTAAGTTTAAATGTAGTCCTTTGCGATCACAATAATATTGCAGGGGAAAACTGCTTGAATGGTAACTATTCATTTATTTCATTTAGGTGCAATCCCGCGGGGGAGAAGCGCACTTGGCAGCAGCTTAAGATGACATATAAAAACATTGTTCAAACAGATAAGACCTCGGCATGATCATTTTGATCATGTTTTACACTGTAAAGTAAATTTTAAGTGGCTATTTGACTGTATACAGTTACCTTGCTCAAGTGCTCTGCATCTCCGACATTGTACAAAAAACTTCCATTTGCAAAGAAACGCAGTGCAACACACACTATCTGCTGGGATGTGAGAGCATGACTACGGTTGGTAATGTTGCAAATGTAAGGACGGATTAGGTTGTGTATGTAAATGATGGACTGTGACGTGAAACGGTACCGCTGAAAAAGATAATTGTCTGGAAATGATAATTGTCTGGAAAGGCTACATCTATGCGCGGTCTGATAACCCTCTCCCGACGAATATTTAATTATCTGCGCAGTAATGCTGCACCTTCATCCACGGGATCGTTGTCAAAAGCAGTGCTCCCTCCCCCTCCTTCCCCAGGGCAGGTTCTCTCATTTGCTTCGCTCTTTTATTTTTTTTTTCCCGCTCCACTTTACAACCAGACGGGAGTGTTTCATGGGGCGGGCACAGCGGACCATTCAGCCAATCATGATCATTGTTCTGAGGCAAATGGACGTCACTCGTAGCTCACATTTAGAAAAGCACGATTGGCTGGAAACTTGTCACATGGAAACAGATACCTTCAGGGTTCACACAAAAAACTCTGGCAGACAGTTGAGGCAGGCTGATTACAACCACACATTCACGGAATGTCAAAGTATCATATACAGTATTTGGCCTTTTTTGGGATTATTGATCGTACATCGTACAGAAGGCAAAATGATCGTACAAATACGATAATTATCGTACACCTGGCAACACTGGCTGCAACATAACCTGGAACTAAGTAAGCCAATAGTAGAATTGGATGTCAGTACACCAGTAGAATTATTTAGAGGGTTTGGTTACACGTTTTTCTGTTTATTTACCACACACAATAATGCAGGGTGTTGCCGGCAACTTCTCTATCTGAACCTCTTGGGCCAGGCATGTCTCCTCGACGCAATGGAACAGGTTCTCCTCCTCACCAAAATGAGCCAGTAAAAGAAGTACCATCTGAATGATGTCTTCTGAGCAACCATCCAACTGGCTTCTCTGTCTGAAATTTGATAAGAGCATCCAGGACTTTTTGTGTTTTTGTGCATCAACACATTTGAGGAAGTTTAAGAGGCGTCTACCCTTTTTGTCCACATTGGCAAGGAAGGACTCCATTACGCCTGATTTCCACCGCAGCCACCGCTGCTGATCGCTGCCACTCTAATCAATGAAACCATCCCCACCGGGCGTGCCGCGGAACATCTCAGCAGCGTCCCAGCAGCGGCGCTCCGAGCTGCAGCACTATCATTCCGTAGCACTGCTGAACCGCATCAATTTCAACAGAGCAGATCAAGCCGGGCAGGAAGTGAAATAGTAAAAGCCATAGAAGATCCGGTCAATTTTCAAAATAAGACACAATACTCAGCTCATGTAGCCTATCACAACTTCACATCAACATTACGTCATGACCGGTGGCACCAGGGGTCCGTTTCACAAAGCAGGTTCAACAACCTCTGAGTCTAATCCTAAACGCTGAGTTGATCTACTCTGAAATAGAAAACTCTGGGTTTTCGGTTCCAGAACAGCGGATTTGAGTTAATTTGATCAACTCAGAGGAGTTCCACCTAGGGTTAAGCGCGTGCACCACAACTATAAAAAGCCAGCATCAATGGAGCCCCGATTCGACGAGTCACCATGGCAACGGGGAAGAGGAGGTCTACGTTTTTCACCAACCTCGAATTGGAAATCGCCATATGCGCTCATATGGCGAGTTTCAACACGTTTTTAGAAAGAAGTGCAACACTGCTGCCTAAGTTTAAATGTAGTCCTTTGCGATCACAATAATATTGCAGGGGAAAACTGCTTGAATGGTAACTATTCATTTATTTCATTTAGGTGCAATCCCGCGGGGGAGAAGCGCACTTGGCAGCAGCTTAAGATGACATATAAAAACATTGTTCAAACAGATAAGACCTCGGCATGATCATTTTGATCATGTTTTACACTGTAAAGTAAATTTTAAGTGGCTATTTGACTGTATACAGTTACCTTGCTCAAGTGCTCTGCATCTCCGACATTGTACAAAAAACTTCCATTTGCAAAGAAACGCAGTGCAACACACACTATCTGCTGGGATGTGAGAGCATGACTACGGTTGGTAATGTTGCAAATGTAAGGACGGATTAGGTTGTGTATGTAAATGATGGACTGTGACGTGAAACGGTACCGCTGAAAAAGATAATTGTCTGGAAATGATAATTGTCTGGAAAGGCTACATCTATGCGCGGTCTGATAACCCTCTCCCGACGAATATTTAATTATCTGCGCAGTAATGCTGCACCTTCATCCACGGGATCGTTGTCAAAAGCAGTGCTCGAAGTGGGCCGGTATTCACCGGTACGCACGCCGGCACTTCTACATTTTACCCTTTAGCGTAGGGGCGGGGGCGGATCTACCAGAGTGGCGCCCCCATTGGTCGTAGGTCCGCGGTGGGTTACGATCGCGCCCCCCCGTCGCTTATATGTGAATAAGGGAGTACCGGCACTTATTGTTTTCCACTTCGAGCGCTGGTCAAAAGGACATGCCATGTTCGTGAAAAAAGTCGCCTCCTACTGTGCCTAACGGACTTCTGAAATATACTGACTCTGATTTTTTAAATGATTTTTGACAGACGGCTACGCCTAAACTCGCCTGCTGACTGAATGAATGAGGAAATCAAATGGCGTGTGTGGCTGAAAGAGGGCGGAGACAGATTGAACCTCGAGGTCCATTGAGAAAAACCTGGTCCCGACCAGGTTAGGTTCATAGAGTCTGTTACTACGGTAACTGACCGAGAGCGTAAGTTGGGGTCCGCCCTTTATTACGACAGCCCGTTATTACGACAACCCTCCATTACGACATGCCGTCATTACGACATGCCTCTATTTAGACATGCCCCTAATCCGATCTTTTTTGGTACCGCTATTACGACAATTGACATGCCGTCATTACGACATGCCTCTATTTAGACATGCCCCTAATCCGATCTTTTTTGGTACCGCTATTACGACAATTAGGCCTTATTTTCATAGAAAGTGCAATAGAATAATAATAATAGTTATTAATATAGAATAATAACTAGATAGGCCTATGGACAATGATCATTGAAAGTGCAATAGAATAATAGAATAATAATAATAGTTATTAATATAGAATAATAACTAAGGCCTATGGACAATGATCATTGTAGATTCTGATTCTTGTTTGTCGCCAGTCGAGACAATCTTCAAACGTAGGCCTACCTCTATCATCCCGCCCGCACCCGCAATGAGCTTCCATTTGCATCGCGAGTGCAGACCTCTACTCCAAACAATGTTTTTCCCAATAATTGATATCGGCACACATTTCAGTCAAAAACTAGGTGATTTTGAACCGGCCATGTGAATAAATGTTAGGCCTACACACATTATGTAAAAGACAGGGAGCTCTCCTCATTTTTATTCAGCTCTCAGGGGGAAAAGGTTGAAACTCCATGCATCAAACAAACTCTGTGCGTGCAGGCCAGCAGTCTACTTAAAAATATATAAGAAGAAGCACGAATAAAGCTCTAGGACCTGAAATTTGGACTTGTTCGTTAGAAATCAATTTAATTTGAATTATGGACTGCCTTTGAATGAAGTTACACACCCATGCATAAGCTGCGTGTATGCTAAGTCCAGAACATATGGGTATAATCACATTAATTAATTAATTTAAAGTACAATGATAATGACAAATATTAATGGCCTCATGTCGGAATGGCAGGACGTTTGAAAAAAAGTAAAGTGCCGCTACTCAGACAATGGGGGAAAAAAATTGTCGCAGTAGTGGGACGCTTGGAAAATAATATTAATGCCGCCACTCCGACCACTAGACGTCAATGTCTAAGTAGCGGCATGTCGGAATAGCGGCATGTAACCGCGTAAGTTATCTCTCTCTGTGAAACAGGCTAGAGTTACCCCTCTTTCTCTGGTTTGAGTTACCTCCCTTTGTGAAACGGAAAACTCAGCGTTTCCCTCATTTCAGGGTTAATAAACCCAGGGTTTTCACTAAACCTGCTTTGTGAAACGGACCCCTGGTCAGCAGTCAATCAATCAAAGGGTCTCAGAGGGTCGGCAACATGGACGACGAGAGACTGATTGTCGAAGTGGAGCAACATAAAATAATTTATGAAATAAATCATCCTTTTTATAAGGCCAATATCAGAAAGGACAAAGCCTGGCATTTAATTGCAGTAGTTTTGGGAGTGGATGGTGAGTACTCCTTAAGATTATACAAATGTGATTTTAAATTAACTTTACAGAATCTACCTTGAGCATCTGTAAAATATTTAATTATTTATTAATATAGCACATTACATATTTATTATGTCCTGATCAGTGCAAAGTTACAGAACATTTTTTTAATGACTTTAAATATTAGTTTTCTTTAGAAGTACTTGACTGAATAACTTTTTTTCTTAAACTTTTGTACTTTCTGGAAAAAAGAGATACATAGAAAAGATTTCACACAGCTATGGTATTAAAGGTGTATACAAATATGTAATACTATTTTAACTACCTATTGAAAATGTAACTACCCAGTGTTAAATACTGTTGATATAGTCAGCTGTGGGGGAAGTGTGTGAACTTTCAGTCTCACCTCTCTGTTAATTGCTGAGAGTTCATTGTATCTACCACCCCCCATTGAGTTCACGGGTGTGAACTTAATGGGGGGTGGTAGTTCACACTTACCCTTATGTGAGGGAGATGAAAAGAATGCAACAGCAGACTAATTTTTAAATGTTTTATTTACAATGAATGATGACATCTTTAGAACAATAGAACTTATAAATCTGTAATGAGCATGATAAAAACACATCTGAATAACAAAAAACTTATATTTATAAATAGAAGTTTTTTGTTATTCATCATGTATATATTTGTATACAAATATATACATTTTCCACACTTTAAAAAAAAACTTTCACACCATCCTGTCCTGCCAACGTCCCTAGGAATTCTTGGCCCCCTGACAGAATTCAGTTATGGAGCCCCCCCCCCCCCCCCCCCCCCCCCCCCAAAAAAAAATCTACAAATATTTTCTATAAAATATATACATTTTAAATGTTATATATTCATTCGCATTTTATAATCATTAAATATTGGGTAATACTGAGTCAAAATTGGGTAGTCATTAGAAAATGAAAAAAAAGAAAATCCCGCCTCTGAATAACAACATGATAAACCTACCTACATACCTAGGCTACTTTGTACACTAGATGTCAGTATTTAGTTACACATTTACCTGGGTTGTAGTAACTATAGACAGAAATAAACTAATAGACTGATTCATGTGAACGGTAATGCAAACGGTCTTTTCAGTTTTATCATCCAGTGCAGGCTGTAATTATTTTTAGCTACAGTAGCGCTAGCTGCTAGGCTAGGCTTGTTATCAGGTTGTTGGGAAAGTGTAGAGGGAATATACCTTTCTTGGTTAAAAAAAACTGGGTGACCAACTGTCGACCCCTTTTGCTCTTTCCTCTCTTTCCTCCTCTGACAACCTGACTTCTCCATTTCACCGACCGGCATATTAGTAGGGGGGATTATCAACAAAAAAGGACCTAATCGTTACGCGGCGGATAGAAGCACCAAATTTGGTACAGACACTCTTTATGATGTATCTCATCATTTCAGAAGGGGTGCCCAAAATTTCTGGTTGATTAAGGTCATTTTTAAAGGGAAAATCCAAGATGGCTGCCAAAAACGACCCAAGGATAATAAAACATGATATAGTTTGGCCAAAATGGTTTATTCTGCTACTTTATCATTTTACATTTAATATATATAGATGGCTGACAAATAATATGTGCAAGATAACCCATGGAAAAAATCTTACATGTCTTTTATACAGCTTTAAAGAGGAAAAAACAGGCTTAAAACGGTCAGAATGACATGACTCCCCAAGTGAATCCTCATCTGAGTAGTTAATTATTTATGTATGCATGACATTAATATTCTAAAAAACTTTTGGAAGAATCACTTAATCATTTTCAAAAGACGGCTTATTGTTTAACTGTCCACATGAGCAGAGATCAAGCCCTAAATAGGAACACAACTCATTGACCAAATGTTATGTTAGCATTAGCATTAGCATTAGCCAATGTAGACCCACTAGCTGGGTTGAGCTTAAGCTGGGCAAACAAACAAAACATTCCTAGGCTAATTGTGTCCCCATGATCACTTGTGGTCTTTTTTGCGTATTTGTGCCCTGTGGGTCTTCCTGGGGGGTATTGTCGTATTTCGAGCTATGAAATTTTGATTTGTACTACAGTAATGGTAGCCAATTAGTACTTAGCTGTGTAGTATGTACATTGAGTAAGACTGTGTCTCATTACGCATAGTTTTGTCAGTGCACTGCTAATGTGCACTGACCACTTAATGCCGTAGTGCATAAATGGGAATCAAATTCGCTAGCTGTTACACTCTCTCTAAACTAGTTTTGATGGATATGATGGATAAGATGAATTGTCAAAATTAAAGTCGACATGATATGTCCATTTTATTTATTATTTATAAATCTTGAAATGTCTACAGTACATGTCGACTCATCGTGGCAACAAAAAAAAAATCTTCATGGGTGGCCCTAATAATCCGTGTTGTATAATTCCCTCGATTTTCCAGTGTTGATGACAAATTTCTCTGGTTGCTAACATTCGATAGTTTCATTACCTTGCTAACTAGCTAACTTTATATTGTCAGTGTAACACAGCCAACTAGTACATATTACTTGTTAAAACTATTCATACAGACATTTTAGGGAATAAACATTCATGTGAGAATAAATTAAGGTGCAACTTATAAATATGCGGTGTTATGGCATAAGGCTTGGCTTGCTAAACTGAGCTAAACAGTCTGACCATTGAAAACAGTTCTACAATGAATACACTCGAGACAGCTCTGTAGTGTAACTGGAATGACCAAAATTAGGGAACTTAATGTTAGGCTACTTATAACCCCATTGACATACAGATAACATACAGATAACTCTAGACATTCACTCATGAAAAATAAGGAAATCATTGTAACATGGTGTGGATCATTATGTGATTGTTCTTGGGGTTTTTGGGAACCTTTTTGATGACCACCCATACCTTAATATATGGGTTGCTTTTGGTATGGGGCAAAACTTTCAGGAAATACACATAAACAGTATTTTCAAAACCTTGGGGAAGAGAACAAGTTTGGCTCTCCCAGGTGTTCACTCTTTCTCAGGTTGTGATACAACCTCTCAATTTCAGGGCAAAGGCAAAAAGTCAGCATGGGCTGCATGGAAATCATTTCCAGAAGTAACAGATGCCTTCATCGCTATGACGGAAAATCCTTTTCAATTGCTTAGCCAGGAATCAAACATATTTGCATTGCTGGAGAGGTACACTTGTGTTCTTTATGATAAGACAACCGATCTTGAAAAAGTCAATGATCTCAGGAAGGATTTGTTTTCTCAAAAATGTCTCTCAATGGAAAATATCCCTCCCACACAGGCGGCACTGTTACAGCATTCAAATAGAGCAGTGTACCAAGCTAGCATTTGGTCCAAAGGTCTGCAGGCTATCCAGTCAGCGCCTTCTCCTGAAAAATATGGATGGACTAAATTGGATGATTCCTGGACTCCTTTATGGACACTTTTACCAGAGGCAGCCAAAGTATGTAGAGAACTTCTTAAATGTGGCTGCAAAGCTGAGCCTCTCTGCTCTCGAAAGTGCCGATGCAAGGATGCTGGGTTGCCTTGCACAGCATTATGCCAATGTGCTGGAGCATGTGAATAGATGAAAAGATGCAGTATAGGCTAGGACTAATGTAATCGAGTGTGGTGTTATACTATGTCTTAAGAAGTTACAGGGGACATGTGTGCTTAATTTTATGGTTTATGAGATCTGCCTGAGGCGCTTCTCTGTGTTTACAGTATCTTTGAGACAGTTGGTGGATATATAGGTAGCCATAGTGTATTTCTTTTCATAATTCCTTTTCTATTAAGACAGTTCTTTAAAAACTCACTTCTTGTGAAAGATGTGTTGGGCACTCCTTCTAGGATGTCTTAGGATTACCCAAGGAACATCTATACCAAATTTCAAGCTTTTTAGAGGTTGTTTAGGTGGTTTTTGAATTAGCTGCCAATTTTGTGGCGGCCAGCGCAGCCTTTTTAAATTTCTTCAAAAACTCACTTCCTGTTTGAAATATTTTTGAGCACCCCTTCTAGGATGTCTTAGGATCACCCAAGGAACATGTATACCAAATTTCAAGCTTTTTAGAGGTTCTTTAGGTGGTCTTGGAATTTGCTGCCAATTTTGTGGCGGGGAGCGCGCCATTTTTCAGTTTAAAAAAAAACTCACTTCCTGTTTAAGATTTTTTGGTGTCATCTTCTAGGATGACTTAGGATCACCTAAGGAACATATATACCAAATTTCAAGCTTTTTAGAGGTTGTTTAGGTGGCTTTTGAATCGGCTATCAATTGTATGGGCGGCCATTTTGAATTTCTTCCAAATCTCACTTCCTGTTTGAGATATTTTTGGGCACCCCTTCTAGGATGTCTTAGGATCACCTAAGGAACATATATACCAAATGTCATGCTTCTATCCGCCGCGTAACGATTTTTCACATAATCTCCCCTACTATATAAACAAACTGACAGTTTCACAATTCATGAAGCTCTGCAACACAGGATCATGAAATGTAAATGTAAATCATGAAATGTAAATGTAAATTAATTAAATAGTGAAATGATTATATATGTTGTTGGTTTTTTTTACATAAAATGAATCGGTATTTTAATGAATTAATGACACATTTATGTATTTAATTCCAATATTAATTAATGAATGACACATTTAAGTAATTATTTAATGGTGTATTTATTTATTTAATTTTGGCACTTTTAGTCCTCCATACTGCCTGGCTACTTTGCTCTGCAGTAGCGTGAGACTTGGGCTGTACCAAATAATGACAAATGAGAAGGGTGATAATAGGGTGAAGACTTTCTAATGATTTTGAAACAAACCACATGTTAATTTAATTTGATGATTGAATCCAAAAAACAATATTTCGCCAAAATTTACTTGCATATAGTTTTAATAATACCAGTGTCCTCTGGGGCACCCCCGTCAGTGCTGCGCCTCTGGAATCATCCTAACTTACCCCCCCTTAAGGACGTCCCTGCTGCCAAGACACACTGCCTTGTGGGGAGTTGAAATAGGTGTAGAAGAGCTCCCTCACATTACAGGCCTCTCTCTCGAGGCTCTGTTTCCTCCCATGTGGCGTACTGCTGGCAGGTTTCTCCGCTGTTGCTCTGCCTCCTCCAGCATCCTCACATTCTCTCTCGGGGCAAGCAGGAAGTTATGGAGAATGCATGCAGCTAAAACAAGGGTGTCCACATTTTGTGGGTGCAGGTTGATCCTGCGATGCAAGACTCTCCACCTGGAGGACAGAATGCCAAAAGCATTCTCAACCACCATCCTTGCCCTTGAAAGTCTGTAGTTAAATATCCTCTTTTGGTGAGTGAGGTTCTGTCCGGGGTATGGTCTCATTAGGTACAGCTTCAGTGGGAAGGCTGCATCACCCACCATGACATGTGGCACATCACCCAAGTGAGCAGCGCCAGGCAGAGAGGTACTGGGTGGGACATGAAGTGTTGTCAAATGAACTTTGTACGATCCAAATTGTCCAGCGCCCCCCAAAATGAGAAACCATGATCTAAAGCATGGTTTCTCAACGGGGGCGTTATAAACATTTTGGGGGGCGCTGGACGCGTGAGGGCTGGTATGGGGGCGCTCAGGCACGAATGGGGGCGCCACAATTTGGATTGTACAAAGTTTATTTGAACCCTACATTTTAAACTTTCATGGTTTCCCAACTAAAAATAAAGCTGCTGTCTGAGACCAAGAACCCGAGGCTGCTGCTTCCACTGCTGGGTAAAAGGGAGTAAACCCGACGTCGCCCCTGGAGATCTCCCCTCTGCTCCCTGATCACGATCGGACAAGCCGAGCAGGAACGGTCTCCATAGTAACGCCCAAACAAATCCACCACAGCAGCAGCGAAACCCGGGAAACACAAACGCTACTTTTGACAGCTGTCACCTCATCTTCACGGGATAAAACTTAAATAACCAATGAAAACGTACACAAGCACGATAATGTAACCACGTTTAATCACACACAACATTACAATCAAATAGGGATGCACCGAATATTCGGTAACCGAATATATTCGGCCGAATATTGCAAAAAAAAGCCATATTCGGTATTCGGTGGAATGAGTGAAAAACAAGGCTGAATATATATATATTAAATATTAGTGCTGCGTTTTAATGACGCAAACAACGTGCAGTGACGCGGCGTGTTTTACTGACGCAATGAAAGAACGTGCAGTGACGCGGTAAACATAAACAAAGATGTCGGCAGTGTGGAGATATTTCAAAGTTACGGAGAACGAAAAAAGAAATGCGGTTTGCAGCCGAAATATAAAGTATAGTATAAGTAAGGGATAATGCCCGACGAAATGAATGGACTTCGCGGAAGCAACCGTCCTCCGCGAACGCCTCCGCGTCGGACGGTTCACGCCTCCGCGTCGTCCATTAATTTCTGTTAATGGACACCTCGAAGGGCATTATCCCGCTTATACCATGGTCACTTACGAAAGAAAGAAATATTTAATCAATTAATAATACTTTAATGCGTTTTAGAGTTAAAATCGTGAGGGTTTATTTTTTATTTTTACAAGTCGAGCAGACCATTTAATATCTTATATAACCTATCCTATTTAATATTTTATCACATTACAACTAAAATAACATTTCCATGTTGTTTACCAGTTTCTCCAGTTAAGTAATGTACAAACATGACCTATTATATGTCTCAAAAACATATATTTTGGAGGCAATGTTTAAAATCAATGCTTTAATTTCCTGTAAAATGGTCAGATTTGCTCAGCAGCACATCAAGTTAATGGGGGCATAAATACAGCTCCAATCCAATAAAAACCGGGATTTTAAAGCAAAACAATGGCTTCTCTCATCATAAAACCCGATTTCAGTTGAAGTCCTCCAGTCTTAACACACTGTTTACTACAAGAACACTTAAAGCACCCTGTAGTTTTTTGGGGGTTTTTTTTGTAGGGGGGGGGGGGGGGGGGGGGGGGGCGGTACGAGGATCATGGAATGGTCAGGGGGGCATTTGTTCAAAAAAGGTTGAGAACCACTGCTTTAGATAGTTAGCTTTTGAAAGGATTGTCTGTTTATCTTTGTATCTGCATAACTTCACTAATATAGATCTTGGCCTTTTTCCCTCACCATCTGTCGAAGGCCTTCCAATACGGTGTGCCCTTTCTATTTCAATATGTCTTTGATCAATTTTCATTTTTTCACTTTTCACAAGACTTCTCTAAATTTCTTTTCCGAGTCAGCCCAACTTTCGTCCGGTGATTCTGGGATACCATCGATGACAATATTGTTTCTTCTAGCCTGATTTTCTAGATACTCCACTTTGACCAACCAGTGTTTGTTATCAGCTTGGAGAGCCTCAATGTTGGATGGCAGATGTTTAATAGTACCAGTGGTTATAGATTTAAGAGTGGCCTTCAACTCATCCACTTCCCTTTGAGAGTATTCAAGGCTCTTTTTGACCTCTAGCATTTCTCTAGATAAATCATCATAACGCTTATTGCTTGAGTCATATATCATCTGCACAAAACCTTTGAAACTGTTCTCTTTATAGTGGGACTTTTGCTGGTCCAAAAGTTCACAAACAACTTAGAGAGAAATGACGTCTTCTTCACTTTTCTTAGGTGGCATTTTAAGATTAAGAGTAGATAGAATGAATGAATAACTTGGTGGCTTGAAGCTGGCTTGAAGTTAAGTTAAAAGTAGCTGTGGCCTGATGATAGCCTAAATGCCTAATGAAGGCCAGTACCTGGTGGTAGCCTGTTAAAACAGGGGGGATCCTGAGATAGCTGGTAGCCTGAAGGCCTGGTGGTAGCCTAGGCCTGTTGGTAGCATGGAGGCCAGGTGGAAGGCCTAGGCCTGGTGGTAGCCTGGAGGTCTGGTGGGAGTCTGGACCTGCTGATTGCCTGAAGGTCTGCTGGAAGCCTGAGCCTGCTGGTAGTCGCGATGCAAAACCAATGAAAACCTCTGCTTAACAACAAGGCTCGGATGAGGCGCTGCTACCAAACATCACGGAAGACATGAGCCGACAGATGGTCTTACTGCAGCCGATCCCTGCCGCTCCACGCAGGGCACTGCTGGGCCGACCCACCGGGCACTGCTGGGCCGTCACCCCACATGCGGTGCCTGTGGCCGCGTGTTGTTGTGGAGCAGTTGCGACAGAAGAACAGAGAGGAGGAGCATAGAGAGGAGGAGAACAGACATAAGAACAGAGAGGAGGAGAAGAGAGAGGAGCAGGATAGACAGAAGAACAGAGAGGAGGAGAACAGACAGAAGAACAGAGAGGAGCACAGAGAGGAGCAGTTGAGACAGAAGAACAGAGAGGAGGAGAACAGAGAGGAGCAGGACAGAGAGGAGGACAGACATAAGAAGAGAGAGGAGCAGGACAGACAGCATAACAGAGAGGAGGAGAATAGAAAGGAGCACAGTCAGAAAAACAGAGATGAGGAGCACAGAGAGGAGCAGGACAGACAGAAGAACAGAGAGGAGGAACACAATGAGGAGGAGAACAGACATATGAGCAGAGAGGAGGAGAACAGACATAAGAACAGGAGGAGCACAGAGAGGAGCAGGACAGACAGAAAAACAGAGAGGAGGAGCACAGACAGCAGAACAGAGAGGAGGAGCACGGACAGAAGAACAGAGATGAGATCAGAGAGAAGGAGAACAGAGAGGAGGAGAACAGAGAGAAAAAGCACGGAGAAACAGGAGTCACTTTACATCCTTTTGATCCTGTGAAATTAAAGAATAAAGTCACACAGAGTCAGGTACTTACAGATACAGAGAAAACATGTTTGCTCCAAAATAAGTGGGTGGCAACAGCGCAACATAGGTATTCCCATCGGGCATTTGGAGGAAAGCAGCTAAAATATAATGTCCTGTGGGAGAAAAAATATGAATGGCTTCGCTACTCACCCCATGAAGATGCAGCCTATTGTGCTAATTGCCTCAGTTCCAACTTTAGCTTCACTACAAAGGGCTTCACTAATTGGAAGAACGCTATTGGTGAAAAGAGAGGTATTATCCCAAGGCATAGCTTGACAGTAGGGCATCAAAGAGCCACTGAACTGGCAAATAAATAATTGTCTGTAGTCCAAGGAAATACAAATTTAAAAAGTTATTAGCCAAAAATATGATGAAAAAGTTATGGCCAATTGTAAGAGTCTCTTATCCATCATTGACATAATTGTGTGTCTTGGCCAGCAAAATGTGGCATTCTGGGGGAGCTGGGAGGGGGAAAGTGAGAATGGGAACTTTAGGCACTTTGTTAGTTGGAAAGCAGAATTTGATTCCACCCTAAAGCAACATCTGCAGACAGCACCCCAAAATGGAAAGTACCTTTCCTCCCAAACTCAGAATGATATAATTAATTAATAGAATTAATAGAATGCTGTGCAGATGAAGTCAGAGATTTGCAGAGTGCACCATGTACATCATTGAAAGGATTGCTGTGTTCTTCTCAACAACAGGTGCCAGGAAAGATGCCTTGCAGGAAGAGTGCAGAAGAGAAGATGCCCAATCAAGGACAACAGGGATCCCGTTGATGTCGGACACCAGATGGGGCACCAGAGCAACCACATTATGCGCTTTTGTGGAAAAGTTCACTGCTGCACATTCTGCTTTGAAGAGCATGGAGACAGAACCAACCTCCATCTCTGGAAAGGCTAGAATTTTCCGGCATAGTATGGAATCATTCAAGACTATAATTACTGCTGTGACGACCAACCATGTCCTAGGTTACATGCAGCCCCTCACCAAACAACTGCAGGCTACTAACTTGGACATCATCACAGCATATGAAGAGGCAAGATATGTACGTGAAGTCATATCCAAACAAAGATGTGAGCGAGGATTCAGTGCATGTTTTCGAAAGGCCACAGCCCTGGCCAACTCTGTCAATGTGGTCCCAGCCAAGCAGAGAATATCTGTGAAGCAGAATTACATGCCTAACGTACCCACAGAGTCAGTGGAAGACCACTACAGGGTAAATGTATGTTATCCTTTCATAGACCACATCACTAGTGAGCTGGATGCCAGGTTCTCTCAAAGGAATGAGCCTGCGATGCTAGCAGCTTACCTGGTACCAAAAGCTCTAAAAAAGCTGACAGAAGAAAGGGAGGAAGAGCTGGTAGAGTGGTACCGAGAAGACCTACCTGACCCAGACACAGTGGAGCAGGAAATAGAATGCTAGAGGCACAAGTTTCACTCCGAAGATGAGTCCCTGCCTAAATCAGCTTTGGAAACTCTGCAAGCAACACAAATGGCCTTCTTTCCCAACATAAAATGTGTGTTGAAAATGTTTCTAACACTTCCAGTGACATGTGCCTGCGAAAGGTCATTCTCTACCATGCGAAGGCTCAAAACATGGCTCAGAGCCAGCATGTCCAATGAACGGCTCACAGGACAGGCGCTTATGCATGTTCACTGGAAAGTGAAAATTGACAAGGAGAGAGTTCTCAGGCGGTGGGGAACCTCTGGCCACAGGAGGATCCAACTAGCCTTCCAAAAGGTAATGCATGTTGTGAAGATGAGTATAACAAGATGTCCCTGTCGCATTTGCACTAACTGATCATAACTTATGTGTGTCATCTGTCTTTCTTATTTTATGTAATTTCAGTTACATAAAATAATTTCAAGAAGTGAAGAAGTGGAGGGACCATGATGTATGCAGGAAATCAACACAAGGGAAGCTAGTGAACGGCCTGTAGTTAGTGTGTTCTTCAACCAAACATCACATACATACACACACGCACGCACGCACACACACACAGAAGAACAGTGAGAGTAAATTGTGACAAATTGTGCAGTTTTAATAAAAGTATTTTTGCCAACAGGTCCCTCTGTTTGTATTTAATTATAGATAATGAGTTTGTGTGTAGTGTATAGCTTGGGTTGTGTCATTTTGGTATGAATTTTGCTCGTCCAGAAATGCAGTAAATAAGCTCCATTAAAAGAAAAAATTCTGGACCTCACTAATTTCTAAACCCTGGCTACGGCCCTGAGTATATATAATGACAATTTAGTCTCACAATTTGTTTATATGCACTCAGTGTGAAACCTGGGCCTGTTTAGATGAACCACTGGCGTAACTATCGGCGGTGCAACCGGTGCATAGCACCGGGGCCCAGACGTCGGGGGGGGGGGGGGCCCATGAAGACGCCCCCCCCCCCCCACCACCCCGTCAACAATCGCGCAGCACCCCCCCCCCCCTCTGTCAACAATCGCGCAGCAACCCCCCCCCCCCCCCCCCCCGGCCAGACGTCGGGGGGGGGGGGGGGGGGGGGCATGAAGACGCCCCCCCCCCCCCCCCCCCCCCCTCAACAATCGCGTAGCACCACCCCCCCCGCCAACAACCGTGGGGGCCCTAACATATTTGCACCGGGGCCCATCATCACGTTGTTACGCCAGTGAGATGAACTCAATGCTAATATCCTGGCAGGAACTGCAGAAAGGCACACACAAAGCTCTTCCTCAACAGCCCTCAGTCTCTGTTTTTAGTTTTTACAGCAGTCATGCTTGAAAAGCTCAGCTCACATAGATATGTTGTGGAAAATACGGACACGAACACGGACAAAATAGTTCCGCGTTCTTGTTTTAAAATGACAGGTGTTTCGTTTGGAGATGACGTGTACGCTTGCTTGGGACCATGGCGCTGTTGGATATCTTTTCCCCACACACCAAGCATAATGGAGTTGGCGCAGATAACTTTCACTGTATTGCCTCGAGCTCACCGTTTTGCTTTCTTTTGAGCACCACTCATACTAGGCTCTTCATCTGGGTTACTGTACGTTCACACCAAAAGCGTCTTGCGCTGCAAAGACGCTGGAAGTCATTCACTTTCAATGGGCAAGAGCGTCCAAAGCGTCACAAGCGTCCAACGCTTCCAGCGTCAAAAGTTGAGCGTCCAGAGCGTCAAAAAAAAGTTGAAGACAGTTTAACTTTATGCAAATGACTATGACGCGTTTCAGCGGCAAAAACTGACAGCCAATCTGAATGTAGACGCTCTCCGCTTGGGTGGGTCCCGGGGAACACCGGCACTTTGGTTCCTACTGGACTTTGTTGGTTCCTACTGTAAAATGTCGACGGAAAAGATAATCGCGGCTGTGGCGGGGCACCCGGTGTTGTACGATCCAAGTCTTTTTTATTTCAGAGACAATACCGTAATAATCAGCTTAAATATCATTTTTACAAACACACGCACGAAGTGGGCCGCCCATTAACGGCATGGACCAAGCGGTTCTGGACCAGGTAGGAGACATTGGACACTTAATCGTATTTACCGTATAACTGCACACAACTTTATTTAAAAGCAATCAAATGTAAAACATGTGTGTTTGTATTGTGGTGTCCGGTGCGTGTGGACGTGCGGCTCCTTCGGCGGAGCGGTTCATGTTGATAGCGGAGTCCGGGAGGGTTCACCTTCACGGCGTAGTTACGAGGGATGTGCGACTATCGTTTATCAAACAAGCAAAACCGTCTCTGCAATATATGGCCAAAGTGTGTGGGAGTTAACTCTTTGATATGGCTGTCTAAAAGCATACGGCTCCTTTAAATGCGTCTGCATAATTTAATTGTACGTCATTGAGCGTCTTGAGCGTCAAAAGCGAACAAAAATATTCGCAGCGAATCTTTTTGAGCGTCAAAGCGTCTTTGCAGCGCAAGACGCTTTTGGTGTGAACGTACAGTTAGAAGTTTGTCCAGGGCCCAGTTTCGGAGTCTGCATTTTTCCTTTTCAAATATTTATCCATCGCTGTTGTAGCCTACGTCTTGTCACCACCACCTCTCGCACGCATCACTAATTCTATTGTTTTAAATGAACAAGGTCATTATTGCGCTACCTATTGCCACCCACTGACATGGAAGAGTATTTAATTACTCTGCCAGTCACTACATGGCAGGCACAGACGCTCAACAATGGCACATTATTTGCAGTAACTTAAGTCAGTAAATTATTATTTTGACCAACTAAGTGAAATTAGATAATTTCCCACAGCGCGCCTGACGATCTCCCACGGCACACTAGTGTGAAATCACTGTTATAGAGCATGTTTCAGAGGTTCATAGAGCGCATAGTTGAACTTCCGTTTGCTACGCCGCCTAAAATTACACTTCCGGGTTACACCAAGCCTTGCGGAGCGCTGTTGTCTATGCGCGAGAGAGACTGCTGCCATTTTGATTCAAACGGTTTTGGGGGAGAGAAAGTTCATGGTGTAAAACGAGTTTCACACAAATCAGAATACTTCTGGTGTACAATTTTTCAAGGCAAAGATGCTTTCCGCAGCCCAACTGCTCGATGAGCTGATGGGCCGAGACAGAAACCTGGCGCCCGACGAGAAACGCTGCAACGTCCGCTGGGACCACGAGACCGTGAGTTTCATCCTCCCAGTACCAGAACCATGTCGTCTAAACATACCTTTATACCAGAACCATGTCGTCTAAACATACCTT